>JAOYRS010000054.1:6307500-6609759 GCA_032432895.1 Dryadula phaetusa | reverse complement strand
TCAAGTAAGTCCACTCATTCTATTTAACTTGTTATATACCTCTGTATGTAACTAAGTATGTTTGTACATAATTGTAATTTCGAAGTGGATATCTTCAACTAACTAAACTGTAATTATGTACGTTTACATTTAGTTTGGATGGCGATGCATTATATGTGTTATTAAAATCTGATATGTTGATGATAGGTGTTCCGCACAACTAAGGTGAATATCATATGAATATCATACCTACATCGAGAATATCAAATGAAAGGGCTTACTGTGAAAAAATTGAAAAAATATTAACGTCATTCAAATCCAATATGGCGGACTTATGAAGATGGTGGAATAAGTTCCTTATGTCTTTCTACGTTATGTGTGATTTATGAAAGAACTCGCTAAGATTGCTTAACTTGATAGTGAAAGTTAAATGAAAAGGTGATTTATTCTTTTTGGCGTACTTAAATAAATAAAATTTTAATTTTAAAAAGTGATTTTAGTACTTTTGATTTTTTACTTATAGTTTTATATATGTATATAATACCTATATTAATTACAAATGAAATAGATGTTTATAAACCTTTACGTGATAATATAATTAGTAATTTTAGAATTAACGAAATGTAATTAATTAGGCGAAATTAATTAGATGTAGGATACCCACTAGATTATATTACGAGTATATCATCAGATATCTATAAATATTTGATATATGAACAATGAAACACAAAACTTTTAAAGTTTCTAAGAAAAGGCTTATCAGTAAGCATCGGTAAGTGTTACTAGAAAAGAAGCACCCATATGAATAGGATTACCCGCTTTAAATAACTATGAGTAATTATGTTTAAAAAATATATATTTAAGATTTCTTAAAATTTTAGAGTTTTATTATCCCTATAAGAATAGAACTAGAATAAAGGAGAGTTTATTAGCACAACGCTATTGTTTAAATAAATTACTGTTCCTGGTATTACTTACTAAGCTTTTCAGTATTTTGATACATCAAAGAAAATTTCACTCTACCGAACTCCAACTCTCTTTATGAATTCTTTTATTGTGTAGAAGGTATTACAGTGTTACACACAGAGGTGTGTAACACTATAATACCTTCTACACAATAAAAGAATGAGAGCATAGAGGTTGTTTTTGCAGAAGTGTTAGTATTGATGGTCATCGAATTTGTAGTCAGTCATGACTTATTTTAAAAGTAACTCTAACGGTTTGTTCACGATTATAATTCAATATATAGATACTTCGTTTTGGTTTAAAATAAAACTGCCAAAATGTATAATTATATTATCAAATTACGAAAATAAATGACAATCGATAAGGAAAGTTAAGATGACGATAGACCACTTCGCGTTCGACTTCTGAATACACTTACCAAACAATACAGTACAGTCATCAATATATTATAATTTAATTTAATGCCACTTTAAATACCACGTTATGGTGTTGAAGTGACTCTAGAATAGTCAAGGCGATTTATTTTGATTCCCGCCCTCCGCCCGCTACCATTCGCGACGTATGTAGGTACGCATACGTACATATGATTCGCCGCTACGCTAACAGCCGCCCTGCCCTCATTACCTGTATTATGTTCTTAGATATTTATTTTAAAGCCGTTTTGTTAAGAATAATAGATTTTCAATCGGATGAGAAGTAATTAAGCAAATAGCTACATATGAAGCCCATTATTGTCTAATTCGTAAAAGATAAAATAATTACAAAATATCGCAGCTTTCTGTTAGTAAAAAAATTTGATAGTCAGATAAGTATATTTTTTCCAAGTTTTTAATTCGGGCGGCTGTGGAACTTATTGCTAGCTTCTGTATTTCCGAAGTCATACAATCCAGGGATCTTCAAATATACATTATATAGGTACCTTTAAGGCAAGTTTATATTACCATAGACCAAATTAACTCTTAACTCTAGGCCTGATGTGGTCATGGTCATGGTCATTTTATATTAACATTAAACAGGACGTGGCTTCAAGCTCCGCTACTTTTTAGATATCCTTTAATAGGCGTCATATTGATATTTTATTAATTACTAATAATATCATATGTTTTAATGTGTATATCTCGTTGTTGCAGGATACGCAAAGTTAATTTAATACATACTATTTATTCATTCATTCATTCATAAACAATAAATTCAACATAAGAAAATGATATTTCTGCAACAAATATTTTTGTATCTATAAACTCGATTCTTAATCAGAATAAACTCAATTTACAAGCAAGGGCGCCACACCACGAAGCCGCCCAGTGCTGCATGACTACTGTACCTTTGTACTTTAGTTCATGTATCTCCTAAATGAATCGAGTTACCGTTCCACATTCTTCTATATTACAAACTATATTTTAATGTACAAAATATTATAAAAATATACTAATTTACAAAAAATCAGATTTTTAATATTGACTTCCGGTTATACAAGTAATAAAACTCATTACCCCAAGTATTCATTATTAATCATAATTGCAAACAAGCTAATAAACCTGTTCCAGCTCTATTTTCCACAATTCTCCTACAAAATAAAAAAATCTAAATCAAAGTCTTATGACCCAAATAAGAACTTAGTTTGGCTAATATACTAACATTAAGGGAGTGACCGTATTAACTGAAAGATAAATAGTTTTCCTCCGATTTTAACGTCAAATCGTCGTATTTCAAATGAAAAAAGTCCAACTCGCTGCTCTTACTGTAACCGTCCAAGTACTCTAATCACTTAAGTGACACAATGGCAAGAGGCGATGGTTCAAGTCCCATTATGCTCAGACATTTATTGTTAATTATGTTATACGTTTTCTGGGTCTTTTTCTCCTGTGTTAATAATATTTCTTATAGTTAATAATGTCTTTTAAATATGAAACCAACAAAATATTTGCCATTTAATATTTCACAGTTCTAACGTTTTGGCGTGCAGCAAGTTACTAGCAGTTTCGATGTTAATTTAAATATGTTTTTTTTATAATTCTTCTATTTTATTTTATTTTTTTATGTGTAATTTAAGTCATGTATTTCAAAATTACTTAATTTCACTTTCGAACTATTTTTATTAGTTTTGTATTATTTCATTATGCTTGTCGAGTTAGTCTATAAGTGAGGTATACAATTATTGTCATAGATATGTAAGAATGTCTAGAATAAGTAGCAACATTGTATGCAACATTGGCTTCCTATTCAATAAAAATAAAATATTAAACAAAATAAATAATAGTTTAATAAGTTTTATTGTACATCGTAAAAAAGAGAATTAAGCGTATAAGAAATTCGGACATTTTCAAAGTTGGATGATTTGTTTTCTAAGAGACACACGAATCACACATGTCTAAATAATTTTGCCAGTCTTCTTTCACTTTGCCAATCGTCGTCAGGTTTTCAGAAATCTGCAATATAATAAAGTTTAATGTTACATTTTTGTTGGCATAACGAACGTTTTTTAATTTCATGTTTAGTAATTTTTTTCATTTCACGTTTTTACCCCGCATTGCTATGAGGTAGATAAGTAATACTTTGTCAAGACACTCCGTACTTCGCTTTCCGCCCAAATTCAAGTTATTTACATTACTTACGTAGAAAGATGTAATTAATCAGAAAAATCTGAATCATCGGACGGCGGTAAGTTCTCTTTCTTCTGCTTTTTAATTCTCTTTGTCATATTTATTTGCTGACGAGTGCGAAGCATTTTGCTTTCATCGGCGCATTTGGTCGTTATGTTAGTTCTGAAAATAGGCATTATTAATATTTCATTTACGTTACAAAATAAAATTTAAAATATTCCATAAAATAAAATATGAAAAAATTTCACACCTCACTAAATTTTCTGGCACCCCACACCTCTCCACAACTGTTTGAACGATATCATTTACTAAAGCTGCATCTAATTTTTTTTTGGCTGGCTTGTTGGGAAAAGCTGGTGAAGGCTTTCCAGTCATTGAATGAGTAGCCAACACCCTATAAACAAATAAATAAATTTATTTTAATGGATCTAAGACATTGTTATAGTTTTATTAAATAATCTATTATAGTCATGGGGGCTACTTACTGTCTCGAAAATACTGCAGTTAACAATTTTCGAGTCGCACTTGAGTGACAAGACCAGTCTACAGACTTCAGGAGGCGTGCTGGAACTTTTGCATTTCCATCACCAATAGGAACCTGGAAAAGGTATGGTTTATTTTATTTAATACTCACTGCACTATTCATGCTTTAGCATTAGTCATGTAAGTTACTCTTACCATATCGGTGTTAGAGCTTTGAATCTCCTTGTCCGGTGTTGCTTTCTTATAATTGATTTTGTCATTCGCGGCGTTTTCATGAGAGCTCTACAAATATTTCAATACAATTTCAATAATTTTTCAATATATAATATTATGAAAAAATAACTTAAATTGATTAAAAATACTTACTGATTGGGCGATGCTTAGCGAGGTTTTAATACGTCTGTTACATTTTCGCAAAGACTCCGAGGTCTTTTTCGGTGATCCAGAATGACGTTCAGTAAAGGAATCTGTAGCCGAGAATCTATCTTCGTAACTTTGAAGTCGATTCTTAAGGGACAAATTTTCGATAGAAAGATGCTTTATTAGATTTTCTTCTTTTTGCAGCAACACTGGTATGGAATCAGTTTGAGTTTCAGCGTCGCGTAGTTTTTCATTTTTTAAATCACTTTTCTGTTTTTCTGGTTTTTCTATAGAATTGTTCCATTTGGCTAAAAATTTAGATTTCGGGGTGCTACTTTTCGGCAAGTCCTCCATCTAAAAATGATGTTAATGCGTTACAGACAAATTGTAAAAACATAATAATTTGTTATCTACTGTATAGTAGTAATATCAGTAGCAATCCAAAATTAATCAAAATTTAAAATAACATTTATATAAAAATGTAAAGTTTACAAAAATTTATGAATAAAAAATGTGGCTCGTTTAAAATCTTTTAACGACGACTTTGACGACTTGAGCAGTTGAAATTTTGACAATTTTTAGTTATGTAAATTTTGATAAAAAAATAACACTTTAAAAATACTAAGACATGCATGTACTTTATATGTTATCGAATTTTAAAAAAATAAACGTACCGGTGAACTGATAAAAGTCCCAAAAATTGACGGTTTGTCAACTTTCTCGCCAGCTGAAAAGCAAAATAAATTACTTAACAAATTAAAAAAGTAAAACATTTAATAATAAAATACATTTAAGCCTATTTATATTGTAAATTTAAGTTATACAAATAACTCTTAACAAAATTGTAAACTTACATGTTTCTGTAAGTCCACTAAGATAAGCATGAAGATCCAATAACGCTTGGGCTGCCTCTAGTTCCGTCTGCTTGGGTACGAAAGAAGTCATTTTTATTTTAAAATCGAAGGAATTACAAAATTTCAACAATTTATTTGTTTCTAGGTGCTCACAAGATCACTAAACACGAACTGACTAGTCTCGCGAAATTAGTTGTGTTACTTTACAAAGATGACGGTGGAGGGGTTGGTGTCCAAACATCAGCCCTCTCATTGTATCGTACTCAGGTAAACAGCGGACAATCACTAGTTCATTTAAATCTCTTTCTTTTGTTTCTCTGTACTTTTTACAGTAGATTAGAGATAGAATTTAAAAAGAATAAAATTAGGGCTGGAAATATTCATATTCGCTTATTTACTTATTTTAAGGTAGTCTTTAAATATGTAAGCACTAGGATTTTGATATTAGTGTATGCCTCTATTTAATATTTATCTAATTAAAAACTAGATTTAATGATTTTATTAAAATATTTGAATACACTTTCTTAAATAAATTAGACATAAAACGAATGTAAATCAGTACCTATAATAATAATAAATAGGTATTGTACCTACCTATTGTATCCATTGAAAAAATACGGGAAATTCCACAATTCATGAGGATTTCTCACTTCTTTAAAATGAAAACTATGAAAAGGCGTATATTAATTCCAATACTTTTATTTAATACCCATAAGAGGAAAGATGTACGACAAAATTCCCTTGATGGAGAATACTCGTAGTGCACCTGATATTGAACTTATTATGGACGTTAATTTAGAACTGTTTAAGACAAGGGCAGATTTTCAGCCGAGTTAATTGATACGTATCGTTATATTGAGACCAAATTATAAATTGCTGCCTATATGTTCTTCGTATTTACGACCTATAATACTGTAAAATTTCATCCAAATCAAACATACATCCTCAGAAACTTTTGCTTTTATAAAATTAGTAAGAAGACTATCGACACTTTCAGCCAACTGCTTTACACATGCCGCACATTAGTGCGCGCGTGGCATTTGACGTTATTATTTTAAAACGATACTAAATCCATGCATATTGGCAGAAATCAAATACTTTTTTCTCCTTCTACTTCAGTTCTATTCAACTTTCCTCGTTATTTTACACGGGCGATTAGATTTGCGTTATGTATAGATTAAGTAATATGAACACGTGAATATCAATCGTTTAATATTCATATAATAGGTTTACACAGCCATAAATATACCTATTAGTTTTATTTTGATTATGTATAGAATACCATTAAAACCTCAAGAGGGTCAAAATAAACCAACTCACAGTCTTAATATAACCGACTAACAATTAGCATTTTGAAAACATACTACGTCACATTTACCTTCATTCAAAAATATGTTATTTTTTGGATTTTAAATAAATAAATAGTAAATTTTCAGTCACTTTGTAATGGTCAAGAGAGACTTTTCTATTTTTTATTCAAATAACGGTCGATAGATTACGAATTCCACGAATTTATTGCACCTACCAATGAGCTGTTCTTTGTTCTTATTCCTATCAGAGAAACAAAAGAAAAATATTTTTGCAAAACGGTTTAAAACACGAATTGAAAAATGTTAAACTTATTTCATGAATCGTAAAACTAAGTACTTACCGAGTAGAAACAGAATAAAGGATCAGGTAAATCAGTGGATAGATATACGCGAAATACCATCAAAGCGGTCAAACACAGGGCATTACACGACAAGCGTGCAAGAAATATGTACAGTTAAATGGATTTAATTATAAATAATGATTACTTGAGCATATTAGTTGGTTTTCTTGCGAGTAAAACCGAAAGTTAACATTAAAAATCCGATTTTTTTGTAAACTGGTATATTTTCATGTTTTTTTATTTTTACGTCAAAATATTGTTTGTAATATAGAAAAATGTAGAATGGTAACTCGATTCGTTTAAGATATACATGAACTAATGTATAAAGGTACAGTAGTCACGCAGTACTGGGCGGCTTCGTGGTGTGGCGCCCTTGCTTAGCTATGAAAATGTTTGTTGCTGAAATATCATTTTCGTACGTTGAATTTGTTGTTTATGGATGAATGTATGAATAAATAGTATATTTCAAATTAAATTTGCGTATTCTGCAACTATGAGATATTTCTTTTTTCACAAAAATACTTAGTGTGACAGAAAATACCAAGTGTCAAGACACATCGTACTTCGTTTTCCAATGACTTCGAGACTTTGCGTGTTGAGTGGTGGAACTCGACGCCGCATTTTGTTTTTACCCGAGCGAGGAAATGAAAATATTTTAAATATAATCACTCCCCCAAGTGAGCATCGAACCCACAACCGACCGCATTAACAGTCAGAATGGCCTTAAAATAAATATCTAAGAAAATAATACAGGTATTCAGGGCAGAGCTGCTGTTAGCGTAGCGGCGAATCATATGTTTGTATGTTTGTGTGCCCGGGCGGAGGGCGGGAATCTAAACAGATCGCCTAGACTATAATAAAGTCACTTCAACACCATTATGTGGTATTTAAAGTAGGGGTTAAATATATTCTAATATATTGACGACTATATTTTGTTACTATATTACTTGCGGTGCCGTGGTGGAGACAGTATGGTATTGCTTGGTAAGAGTATTCAGAAATAGAGAGCGAAGTGGTCTATCGTTATCTTAATTTTCCTTATCGATTGCCATTTTAATTTCGTAATTCGATAATGTAATTATCATTTGGGCAGTTTTATTTTAAATCAAAACGAAGTATCTATATATCGAAATAAAATCGTGAACAAACCGTTTCAGTAACTTTTAAAATAAGTCATGACTGAAGCGACAAATTCAATGACCATTAAAACTAGCACTTCTGCAAAACTAACCTTTATGAGCGGTGTGTAACACTATATTACCTTCTACATAATAAAAGAATTCATAAAGAAAGTTGTAGTGCGGTTTTTTTGAAATTTTCTTTGATGTATCAAAATACTGAAGTGGTTAGTAAGTAATACCAGGAAAGTAATTTATTTAAACAATAGCGACGTACTAATAAACTTTCCTTTATTTTAGTTCTATTCTTATAGGGATAATAAAAGCCTAAACTTTTAAGAAATCTTAAGTATATTTTTTCAATTATAATTATTATTAGTCATTTAAAGCGGGTAATCCTATCCATATGGGTGCTTCTTTTCTAGTAAGCACTCTCTTTCCACTGCTTACTTATAAGCCTTCTCTTTGAAATGTTTAAAGTTTTGTGTATCATTGTTCATACATAAAATATTTATAGATATCTGTTGATATACTCATAATATATCCTAGTGGGTATTTTACATTTCGTTAATTCTAAAGTTACTGATTATATTATCACGTAAAGGTCCAAAAACATCTATTTCATTTGTAATTAATACAGGTATTAGATACATGTATAAACTATAGGTAAAAAATCAAAAGTATTAAAAATACCCTTTAAAATTAAAATTTAATTTAAGTACGCCAAAAAGAATAAATCACCTTTTCATTTAACTTTCACTATTAAGTTAAGCAATCTTAGAGAGTTCTTTCATATATCACACATAATGTAGAAAGACAAGGAAATTATTCCACCATTTTCATAAGTCCGCCATATTGGAATTGATTTTTTTGAAAACGTTTTTGAAAATGGTTTCTAATCCTAAGTGTGGAATAACACTTTAAAAATAGTAAATATAAATAAATTTTATATCTCAAATTAACCATTTTATGTAATATTATTAAAATAAGGTGCAAGAAGTATAATAAGATTCATAGATGTAAGAAAAATGTAATCTTGACATCTATTTGCCTCCACCTTACACATAACCACATCAGGCCTAGAGTTAAGAGTTAATTAGGTCTATGGTAATATAAACTTGCCTTAAAGGTACCTATATAATGTATATTTGAAGATTCCTGGATTGTATGACTTCGGAAATACAGAAGCTAGCAATAAGTTCCACAGCCGCCCGAATTAAAAACTTGGAAAAAATATACTTATCTGACTATCAAATTTTTTTACTAACAGAAAACTGCGATATTCTGTAATTATTTTATCTTTTACGAATTAGACAATAATGGGCTTCATATGTAGCTATTTATTAATTACTTCTCATCCGATTGAAAATCTATTATTCTTAACAAAACGACTTTAAAATATATATCTAAGAGCATAATACAGGTATTGAGGGCAGAGCGGCTGTTAGCGTAGCGCCGAATCATACGTACGTATGCGTACCTACATACGTCGCGAATGGCAACGGGCGGAGAGCAGAATCAAAATAAATCGCCCTGACTATTCTAGAGTCACTTTAACACCATAACGTGGTATTTAAAGTGGCATTAAATTAAATTCTGATATATTGACGACTGTACTGTATTGTTTGGTAAGAGTATTCAGAAGTCAAAAGCGAAGTAGTCTATCGTTATCTTAACTTTCCTTATCGATTGTCATTTATTTTCGTAATTTGATAATATAATTATACATTTTGGCAGTTTTATTTTAAACCAAAACGAAGTATCTATATATCGAAATATAATCGTGAACAAACCGTTTGAGTTACTTTTTAAATAAGTCATGACTGAAGCTACAAATCGATGATCATCTTTACTAGCACTTCTGCAAAAACAACGTCTATGAGAGGTGTGTAACACTATGATACCTTCTACACAATAAAAGAATTCATAAAGAGAGTTGTAGTTCGGTAGAGTGAAATTTTCTTTGATGTATCAAAATACTGAAAAGCTTAGTAAGTAATACCAGGAACAGTAATTTATTTAAACAATAGCGTCGTACTAATAAACTCTCCTTTATTTATGTTCTATTCTTATAGTCTATATATCTATAATAAAAGTCCAAACTTTTAAGAAATCTTAAATATATATTTTTTAAATACAATTACTCTTAGTCATTTAAAGCAGGTAACCCTATCCATATGGGTGCTTCTTTTCTCGTAAGTACACACTTGCTTACTGATAAGCCTTTTCTATGAAATGTTAAAAGTTTTGTTCATACATAAAATATTAATAGATATCTGTTGATATACTCGTAATATAACATAGTAGGTATTCTATAGATAGTTAATTACCGCTTATTAATTACATTTCGTTAATTCTAAAGTTACTGATTATATTATCACTTAAAGGATCAACACAAAAACTATTTTATTCGTAATTAATATAGGTATTAGATACATATATTAAGTTTAATATATGTATCTAATACCTATATTAATAAGTAAAAAATTAAAAGTGCTAAAACACTTTTTAAAATTAAACTTTTATTTAAGTACGCCAAAAAGAATAAATCACCTTTTCATTTAACTTTCACTATCAAGTTAAGCAATCTTAGCGAGTTCTTTCATATATCACACATAATGTAGAAAGACATAAGGAACTTATTCCACCATCTTCATATATCCGCTATATTGGATTTGAATAATGTCAATATTTTTTCAATTTTTTCACAGTAAGCCCTTTCATTTGATATTCTTGTTGTAGGTATGATATTCATATGATATTCATCTTAGGTGTTCCGCCATGTCAGATTTTGATAACACTTATAATGCATCGCCATCCAAACTAAACGTATACCTACATAATTACAGTTTTATTAGTTGAAGATATCCACTTCGAAATTACAATTATGTACAAACATACCTAGTTACATACAGAGGTACATAACAAGTTAAATAAAATGAGTGGACCTACTTGATATAGAATGGTACAATTTTGGCCAGTGTATAACAGAGCACAAGGGGAGAATATTTTGAAATATTAATGTAGAATCGTTTTGTAGTTGATTATGTGTAAGGTGAGAAGCAAATAGATGTCAAGATTACATATTTCTTACATCTATGAACTTTATCATATTCCTTAAGCCTTATTTATTCTTTATGTATATATTTACAATTCTTTTATTTTATATGTATATTTGTACAAATGTAAGTATAAAATAGTATTAGATGTTTCAATAGCTTGGCCAATACGGTCTAATATTTGTTTATTTTCATTTATTTATTTATTAGAAGACCAACGAACGTTACATGCTTTATCCCTTGTGGGGTAGTCAGAAAGGTACTTGTTTCATCTGGTAAATTGGTTGAAGAAGAAAGTATCGGAAGTGATGGAGGTTGTGATGGAGGTTGTGATGGAGGTTGTTAACATCCGTATCATTCTTTGCAGTCTGCAAGCTTTTGTCAGTGCCTGACTGTACTAGGACCAGCACGAAATAGCTTCTACGGTTTTAATTTCGCTAATCTGAGCAGTCGTTATGTAATTTAAGATTTTATTTATATGCTTTGGTATCTTTTTATTTACGTTTCAAATTAAAGGAACGTTTTCTGAATCTCTGGATTTATTTTTATCTCAAAAAATGTATAAAGCCAAATCTCAACCAATTATCGGCGAATTGTAACTCTATAATCGATATCGTGTCAATTACTGATAACTCCGCCGTGATCAACTTAATTTAAACATCTACCAGTTCAGCAAAGACCGTAGGACCACAATGGTTGATAAAACCGAACAATGAACTATAAAATTATTATTGACACATTTTGATAATTGGAAATAGTAAATTTATGTAAATCAGTAATCGACATCAGCAATTAAAGCAAAAAACCTTCTAAGCATTTGTACTGACTAAAACCGATACTATAGTATCCATAAGACGTCGGTAAAAACATCAAATTATATGATAATAAATTTCAACACATCAATGCAATAAGCCTGAATTGTACCTTACATCCTAAAAGATTCCGCTTAGAAACACCAAATGACAGAAGGAGGCATATTGTCTTAGACACTGTGTAGCTTTGTAACGAAATCGATTTCCTTTTTATTAGTTTTCATATTTGTATTTTAGTTTACTATGTTTGTCGAGTAAGCCTATTAGTGAGGTATACAATTATTGTCATAGATATGTAAGAATCTGTCTAGAATAAATAGTGTAACGTTCATCCCGTCCCCATAAAGTATATATGAAAACAATATTTATAAAATCATGCCTTGGCTCATGATACGTCACGCGGTAGGACTCAATATCGTCGTGTTCGCAATAACTCAAGAACTTTTAGAGATTCAGAGGCAAAAGTGTCAAAAAATGCTAATATCTACCTATTATCTTAAGAAGGGATATAAAACTTTCAGAAGAGATTAAGTATTAAGTAAGAGATTGTAATATGTAAGATATTCCGTTGTAATCACCTCCAGCTTTTGAAAGGGAAGCCAAAGATACGTCTTATTTAACCCTCTGTTATAAGTATGCTTTGCTGGTAGTAATAACAGAAGGGAAAATAGCCGCCATATGCCGTGAATTTAGATCGATCGGCGGACCCGACCAACCTCAGAGTGAACCATCCGAGACGCAACGGAACATCGAACGTATATGTTACTTACAATGCCTTTGCAAACGAACAATTATTAGTTATTTGTTCCGTCAGTGTAAGGATCCTTCAATGAGGTTAATGCGCTTAATACACTTTTAAATACATATCTCGATACTTAAAATTACTTATGATATTTCTTTACGTTGTTTTTACGCGTATTTTGTTAAGAATTTGTTATAATTATATATTTGAATTGGTTTGTGAGACCATTATATATTATAGTTTAGTTTAGTAGACCATTATAAGTCGTATATTACTTTGTGGGACTATTATATATCTATATGTTTATTGGTTCATTAGACCGAGGTAGGTCGTAGATTGGTTCTTTAGACCATTATATGTCGTAGATTGGTTTGTGAGACCATTATACTCACAAACTAATTATAACGACAAACCAATTGACGGCATAATATATTGGTCTCCATACCAATTCAAATGCATAATAATAACATATTCTTAAATAAAGGAAATCGAGTTTGTTACAAATGTACACAGTGTCATAGACGATGTGCTTCCTTTTGTTATTTGGCGTTTCTAAGCGGACATTAATCAAAATGTATCAAAATTTTCATTGAGCATATAGTCAAATACCTTAAAGAATTTAATAAAAACGTTACATAATTTTTAACACACTCTTTCTGTCGCCCGTATAAAATAGCGAGGAAAGTTGAATAGAACTGAAGTAGAAGGAGAAAAAAGTATTTGATTTTTGCCAATATGCATGGATTTAGTATCGTTTTAAAATAATAACGTCAAATACCACGCGCGCACTAATGTGCGGCATGTGTAAAGCGGTTGGCTGACAGTGTCGATAGTCTTCTTACTAATTTTATAAAAGCAAAAGTTTCTGAGGATGTATGTTTGATTTGGATGAAATTTTACAGTATTATAGGAACAACATATAGGTAGCAATTTATAATTTGGTCTCAACATAACGATACATATCAATTAAGTCGGCTGAGAATCTGCCCTCTGAGAGCTATCTTAGCGCGCGCTGATAAAACCAAGGTAAATCCAAGTTACACAAATATGTTGTATCGTAGGGTTGTTTGTCTTAAACAGTTCTAAATTAACGTCCATAATAAGTTCAATATCAGGTGCACTACGAGTATTCTCCATCAAGGGAATTTTGTCGTACATCTTTCCTCTTATGGGTATTAAATAAAAGTATTGGAATTAATATACGCCTTTTCATAGTTTTCATTTTAAAGAAGTGAGAAATCCTCATGAATTGTGGAATTTCTCGTATTTTTTCAATGGATACAATAGGTAGGTACAATACCTATTTATTATTTTTATAGGTACTGATTTACATTACTGTCTTATGTCTAATTTATTTAAGAAAGTTTATTCAAATATTTTAATAAAATCATTAAATCTAGTTTTTAATTAGATAAATATTAAATAGACGCATACACTAATATCAAAATCCTAGTGCTTACATATTTATAGACTACATAAAAATAAGTAAATAAGCGAATATGAATATTTCCAGCCCTAATTTTATTCTTTTTAAATTCTATCTCTAATCTACTGTAAAAAGTACAGAGAAACAAAAGAAAGAGATTTAAATGAACTAGTGATTGTCCGCTGTTTACCTGAGTACGATACAATGAGAGGGCTGATGTTAGGACACCAACCCCTCCACCGTCATCTTTGTAAAGTAACACAACTAATTTCGCGAGACTAGTCAGTTTGTGTTTAGTGATCTTGTGAGCACCTAGAAACAAATATATTGTTGAAATTTTGTAATTCCTTCGATTTTAAAATAAAAATGACTTCTTTCGTACCCAAGCATACGGAACTAGAGGCAGCCCAAGCGTTATTGGATCTTCATGCTTATCTTAGTGGACATACAGAAACATGTAATTTTACAATTTTGTTAAGAATTATTTGTATAACTTAAATTTACAATATAAATAGGCTTAAATGTATTTTATTATTAATTTTTATACTTTTTTAATTTTTAAGTAATTTATTTTGCTTTTCAGCTCGCGAGAAAGTTGACAAACCGTCAATTTTTGGGACTTTCATCAGTTCACCGGTACGTTTATTTTTTTAATATTCGTTAACATATAAAGTACGTATGTCTTATTATTTATAAAGTGTTATTTATATACCGAAAATTATAATCAAGTCGTCAAACTCGTCGTTAAAGGATTTTAAACGAGCCACATTTTTTATTCATAAATTTTTGTAAACCTTATATTTTGATATAAATGTTAGTTTAAATGTTATTTTAAATTTTGATTAATTTTGGATTGCTACTGATATTACTACTATACAGTAGATAACAAATTATTATGTTTTTACAATTTGTCTGTAACGCATTAACATCATTTTTAGATGAAGGACTTGCCGAAAAGTAGCACCCCGAAATCTAAATTTATAGCCAAATGGAACAGTTCTATAGAAAAACCAGAAAAACAGAAAAGTGATTTAAAAGATGGAAAACTACGCGACGCTGAAACTCAAACTGATTCTATACCAGTGGTGCGGCAAAATGACGAAAATCTAATAAAGCTTCTTTCTATCGAAAATTTGTCCCTTAAGAAGCGACTTCAAAGTTACGAAGATAGATTCTCGGCTACAGATTCCTTTACTGAACGTCATTCTGGATCACCGAAAAAGACCTCGGAGTCTTTGCGAAAATGTAACAGACGTATTAAAACCTCGCTAAGCATCGCCCAATCAGTAAGTATTTTTAATCAATTTAAGTTATTTTTTCATAATATTATATATTGAAAAATTATTGAAATTGTATTGAAATATTTGTAGAGCTCTCATGAAAACGCCGCGAATGACAAAATCAATTATAAGAAAGCAACACCGGACAAGGAGATTCAAAGCTCTAACACCGATATGGTAAGAGTAACTTACATGACTAATGCTAAAGCATGAATAGTGCAGTGAGTATTAAATAAAATAAACCATACCTTTTCCAGGTTCCTATTGGTGATGGAAATGCAAAAGTTCCAGCACGCCTCCTGAAGTCTGTAGACTGGTCTTGTCACTCAAGTGCGACTCGAAAATTGTTAACTGCAGTATTTTCGAGACAGTAAGTAGCCCCCATGACTATAATAGATTATTTAATAAAACTATCACGATGTCTTAGATCCATTAAAATAAATTTATTTATTTGTTTATAGGGTGTTGGCTACTCATTCAATGACTGGAAAGCCTTCACCAGCTTTTCCCAACAAGCCAGCCAAAAAAAAATTAGATGCAGCTTTAGTAAATGATATCGTTCAAACAGTTGTGGGGAGGTGTGGGGTGCCAGAAAATTTAGTGAGGTGCGAAGTTTTTTCATATTTTATTTTATGGAATATTTTAAATTTTATTTTGTAACGTAAATGAAATATTAATAATGCCTATTTTCAGAACTAACATAACGACCAAATGCGCCGATGAAAGCAAAATGCTTCGCACTCGTCAGCAAATCAAAATGATAAAGAGAATTAAAAAGCATAAGAAAGAGAATTTACCGCCGTCCGATGATTCAGATTTTTCTGATTAATTACATCTTTCTACGTAAGTAATGTAAATAACTTGAATTTGGGCGGAAAACGAAGTACGGAGTGTCTTGACAAAGTATTACTTATCTACCTCATAGCAATGCGGGGTAAAAATGTGAAATGAAAAAAAATGTATTTGTTTAATCAATACTAAGATATGAATTACTAAACATGAAATTAAAAAACGTTCGTTATGCCAACAAAAATGTAACATTAAACTTTATTATATTGCAGATTTCTAAAAACCTGTCGACGATTGGCAAAGTGAAAGAGGACTGGCAAAATTATTTAGACATGTGTGATTCGTGTGTCTCTTAGAAAACAAATCATCAAACTTTGAAAATGTCTGAATTTGATTTGATGTACAATAAAACTTATTAAACTATTATTTATTTTTTTAATACTTTATTTTTATTGAATAGGAAGCCAATGTTGCATACAATGTTGCTACTTATTCTAGACATTCTTACATATCTATGACAATAATTGTATACCTCACTTATAGGCTCACTTATAAGTCCGAAAAAAGTAGAGTTCCAAAAAAAGTTAAATGAAGTAATTACAAAATATATGACCTAAATTATACATAAGAACAGTAAAATAAAAATATTCAAATATAAAAAACAACTAATAAATTGACATGAAAAGTGCTAGTAACTTGCTGCACGCCAAAACGGTAGAACTGTGAAATATTAAATGGCGATTTTTTTTTATTTCATATTTAAAAGATATTTTTAACTATAAAGAATATTATTAACACAGGAGAAAAAGACTTAGAAAACGTATAACATGGTTAATATTAAAAATCTAAGCATAATGGGACTTGAACCACCGCCTCTTGCCATTATGTCACTTAATTGATTAGAGCACTTGGACGGTTCCAGTAAGAGCCGCGAGTTGAACTATTTTCGTTTGAAATACGACGATTTGACGTTAAAATCAGAGGAATACTATTATCCTTCAGTTAATAGTGTTCCTCCCTTAATGTTAGTATATTAGCCAAAATAGGTTCTTAATTGGGTCATAAGTTTCTGATTTAGATTTTTTTATTTCATAGAAGAATTGTGGAAAATGGAGCTGAAATTTTCAAGATCAGGGAATAGTGCCTGAATTAAACTATCTACTTTCTTACACACACTAACTTTCCAGGCCGGCAATGCTTCTGTAGCTCCCCTGGTGTTACAAGGGGCCGTGGGTGGTGGTGACGTTCTACCATCACGTGACCCGCACGCTCGATTAACTTTGCCTATCGTGTAAAAAAATTCTAATCTAAATGTAGTAAATATAAAAGTTTTTAAGGTTTTATCTAAAGCCTCGATACGAGCCCTGTTGTGACTCTCGGTAAATTCATAAACAGTCAATTATTGATCGTGCAAAAACTTGCCGTGAGGTCTATTTTCTCTTATTTTATAGGTGACAGACGTAATACATTTCAATATATGAAAAAAAAAATATTCTTAACAAAATAGAATGAGACCGTCAATAAAAAGAATACTGTAGCTAAGAAAGATGTAAAAATACAGACAAATGAAGATATGGCAATACTAATTGCTAATAAAAACAAACAATGAAACGGCTTACAGATGAAAATTTTGTTTAAAAGAGGAATTAAAAAAATATGAGAAATCAACTTTAACAATGGAATCCATAGAGTATAAAATACCTGAAACAACATCCACACGAAATCGTAGAGCGGGCTTTGGTTGATTATAAAGCCCTAGTGAGAATACTTACTATAATACCTAAGTATATTTTATTATTTGTTAATAATGTAAAATAAAAACGATTATTTTTCTCATTTTAGAACGAAGATCTAGATACAACAATAAAATAAAATAAATAAAAATAAAACTTCTTTATTTTCTTTAACAAGTTTGTACTTAAATATAAAGTTGTTGGAGTCTCCTTTTAAGCATATGAAAAGCCTGTGCCAGGAAACTCCACTCTTCCATATCACGAATTAGGTACAAGTATACAAGATATTTAAGGTACAACAATAATAAAATGTATGTGTATGCATGCGTGCGCGTGAGCATTTGTGTGTGTGGCTGTGTGCGTGTGTGTGTGTGAGTGTGTGTGTGTGTGTGTGTGTGTGTGTGCGTGCGTGTGTGTGAGTGTGTGTGTGTGTGTGTGTGTGTGTGTGTGTTGTATGTGACCAACATGGTGTGAGTAGGATATAAATGCTAGTTCCTTTATTCTAAAAAAAATCCGTTTCTTGAAAACTTAAAGATTTTATCCGTTTTATTATTTTAATTTTACACTCTAAAGTTTTTGAATATATATCAACGTATTTATTTATTTTATTATATAAATAAGCAGATCTATTATCATACTGAATACTAGCGAAGACAACAGATAGTGAAGAACGTAAATTTGCCACAGGCAATACTCTAAATGAGCTAAAAACCAGCACAAATACATGGTATGATATGGTAGGGATTTTTTTTCAACACAATAATTTTAAGCATATTATAATAATGCATAATAATATTCCATTTAATATAACGTGTATTTTATAATTCAGATTAAACTCGGAGAAGGTAATGCGACGGTTTCGACTCGAGTCTTCAAAAGCATAGATTGGGGATGTCATTCCAATGCTATACGGAAGCTTTTAACCGCTGTATTTTCTCGACAGTAAGAAAATTTTGATTAAATTAAAAATGTTGCTTATATTGTACTAATTAAAACTAAACATGCCAATAATGCATTTTTTTTTATGTTTTTTAGCTTCACCCTTTTATCCCGCATAGCAGGGAAGAAAAAAATTACCTAGTGTCAAGACACTCCGTACTTCGTACGTAGTGTTTGCCACAAATAAATCTTTTTCCTTACATAATTCCAATATGAGCTTACCAGACTCATTTACTCTCTTATCATCATACTTCCCTACTACGCGTTCGTAACGATGTCCTATAGTTCCGACCCATCCATTTAAATCACCATATACTATTAATTTTTCATTCCCTCTTACACTATCTAGAACTTCCCTGACACTCTCACACAACTCCTCTAGTTCACTCGATAGAGCTGAAGATACCGGCGCATTCGCCACTAACAAGAATATTCTTGTTATCCCCAGCTTGAAGCTAACCCAGAGAAGCCTCGGGCATAATATATCCAATATATTATATATCCAATATATCCAATATATTATATTGGATATTAAAGTAATTTTACCTTTTAAAATTTGTAAAAAAAATTAATATACATTCCTTAATTTTTTTGTTGTATAAGAGCCAAACACGAAGGTTATTATCTCCCGAATCATCCGTGTCACTCCTAATAACTGTAAGAGCGCGGGTATCATAACACAAGTTAAATCATACGATGGGTACCGGAGTTCATTAGCACCAGATTAACTGTAAAATATAATTAAGGGTCTTATAATTTTGTAACTGGTTAATGTACATACTTTGAGTCAACAAACATTATTATTATTATTATTATTATTTATTAAATAAAAATATATAAATATAACACTGTACTGGCCAATCTATTGAAATATCTACAATTATTTTATACTTATAATTGTACAATTATATAGTAAAAGATTATTAAATATAATTATAAAATAAAAAAAAAGATTAATATATAAATAAAGAAAAAAATAAGGCTTAAGGAATATACTAAGGTTCATAGAGGTAAGTAAAATATAATCTTGACATTTGTTTCTCACTTTACACATGATCAACAACTAAACGATTTTACATTAATACTTTAAAGACACCTTTGTTCCTTCGAAATATTCTGTTCCTTGTGCTCTGTTATACATTGGCCAAAATTTTACCATTCTATATCAAGTAAGTCCACTCATTCTATTTAACTTGTTATATACCTCTGTATGTAACTAAGTATGTTTGTACATAATTGTAATTTCGAAGTGGATATCTTCAACTAACTAAACTGTAATTATGTACGTTTACATTTAGTTTGGATGGCGATGCATTATATGTGTTATTAAAATCTGATATGTTGATGATAGGTGTTCCGCACAACTAAGGTGAATATCATATGAATATCATACCTACATCGAGAATATCAAATGAAAGGGCTTACTGTGAAAAAATTGAAAAAATATTAACATCATTCAAATCCAATATGGCGGACTTATGAAGATGGTGGAATAAGTTCCTTATGTCTTTCTACGTTATGTGTGATTTATGAAAGAACTCGCTAAGATTGCTTAACTTGATAGTGAAAGTTAAATGAAAAGGTGATTTATTCTTTTTGGCGTACTTAAATAAATAAAATTTTAATTTTAAAAAGTGATTTTAGTACTTTTGATTTTTTACTTATAGTTTTATATATGTATATAATACCTATATTAATTACAAATGAAATAGATGTTTATAAACCTTTACGTGATAATATAATTAGTAATTTTAGAATTAACGAAATGTAATTAATTAGGCGAAATTAATTAGATGTAGGATACCCACTAGATTATATTACGAGTATATCATCAGATATCTATAAATATTTGATATATGAACAATGAAACACAAAACTTTTAAAGTTTCTAAGAAAAGGCTTATCAGTAAGCATCGGTAAGTGTTACTAGAAAAGAAGCACCCATATGAATAGGATTACCCGCTTTAAATAACTATGAGTAATTATGTTTAAAAAATATATATTTAAGATTTCTTAAAATTTTAGAGTTTTATTATCCCTATAAGAATAGAACTAGAATAAAGGAGAGTTTATTAGCACAACGCTATTGTTTAAATAAATTACTGTTCCTGGTATTACTTACTAAGCTTTTCAGTATTTTGATACATCAAAGAAAATTTCACTCTACCGAACTCCAACTCTCTTTATGAATTCTTTTATTGTGTAGAAGGTATTACAGTGTTACACACAGAGGTGTGTAACACTATAATACCTTCTACACAATAAAAGAATGAGAGCATAGAGGTTGTTTTTGCAGAAGTGTTAGTATTGATGGTCATCGAATTTGTAGTCAGTCATGACTTATTTTAAAAGTAACTCTAACGGTTTGTTCACGATTATAATTCAATATATAGATACTTCGTTTTGGTTTAAAATAAAACTGCCAAAATGTATAATTATATTATCAAATTACGAAAATAAATGACAATCGATAAGGAAAGTTAAGATGACGATAGACCACTTCGCGTTCGACTTCTGAATACACTTACCAAACAATACAGTACAGTCATCAATATATTATAATTTAATTTAATGCCACTTTAAATACCACGTTATGGTGTTGAAGTGACTCTAGAATAGTCAAGGCGATTTATTTTGATTCCCGCCCTCCGCCCGCTACCATTCGCGACGTATGTAGGTACGCATACGTACATATGATTCGCCGCTACGCTAACAGCCGCCCTGCCCTCATTACCTGTATTATGTTCTTAGATATTTATTTTAAAGCCGTTTTGTTAAGAATAATAGATTTTCAATCGGATGAGAAGTAATTAAGCAAATAGCTACATATGAAGCCCATTATTGTCTAATTCGTAAAAGATAAAATAATTACAAAATATCGCAGCTTTCTGTTAGTAAAAAAATTTGATAGTCAGATAAGTATATTTTTTCCAAGTTTTTAATTCGGGCGGCTGTGGAACTTATTGCTAGCTTCTGTATTTCCGAAGTCATACAATCCAGGGATCTTCAAATATACATTATATAGGTACCTTTAAGGCAAGTTTATATTACCATAGACCAAATTAACTCTTAACTCTAGGCCTGATGTGGTCATGGTCATGGTCATTTGATATTAACATTAAACAGGACGTGGCTTCAAGCTCCGCTACTTTTTAGATATCCTTTAATAGGCGTCATATTGATATTTTATTAATTACTAATAATATCATATGTTTTAATGTGTATATCTCGTTGTTGCAGGATACGCAAAGTTAATTTAATACATACTATTTATTCATTCATTCATTCATAAACAATAAATTCAACATAAGAAAATGATATTTCTGCAACAAATATTTTTGTATCTATAAACTCGATTCTTAATCAGAATAAACTCAATTTACAAGCAAGGGCGCCACACCACGAAGCCGCCCAGTGCTGCATGACTACTGTACCTTTGTACTTTAGTTCATGTATCTCCTAAATGAATCGAGTTACCGTTCCACATTCTTCTATATTACAAACTATATTTTAATGTACAAAATATTATAAAAATATACTAATTTACAAAAAATCAGATTTTTAATATTGACTTCCGGTTATACAAGTAATAAAACTCATTACCCCAAGTATTCATTATTAATCATAATTGCAAACAAGCTAATAAACCTGTTCCAACTCTATTTTCCACAATTCTCCTACAAAATAAAAAAATCTAAATCAAAGTCTTATGACCCAAATGAGAACTTAGTTTGGCTAATATACTAACATTAAGGGAGTGACCGTATTAACTGAAAGATAAATAGTTTTCCTCCGATTTTAACGTCAAATCGTCGTATTTCAAATGAAAAAAGTCCAACTCGCTGCTCTTACTGTAACCGTCCAAGTACTCTAATCACTTAAGTGACACAATGGCAGGAGGCGATGGTTCAAGTTCCATTATGCTCAGACATTTATTGTTAATTATGTTATACGTTTTCTGGGTCTTTTTCTCCTGTGTTAATAATATTTCTTATAGTTAATAATGTCTTTTAAATATGAAACCAACAAAATATTTGCCATTTAATATTTCACAGTTCTAACGTTTTGGCGTGCAGCAAGTTACTAGCAGTTTCGATGTTAATTTAAATATGTTTTTTTTATAATTCTTCTATTTTATTTTATTTTTTTATGTGTAATTTAAGTCATGTATTTCAAAATTACTTAATTTCACTTTCAAACTATGTTTATTAGTTTTGTATTATTTCATTATGCTTGTCGAGTTAGTCTATAAGTGAGGTATACAATTATTGTCATAGATATGTAAGAATGTCTAGAATAAGTAGCAACATTGTATGCAACATTGGCTTCCTATTCAATAAAAATAAAATATTAAACAAAATAAATAATAGTTTAATAAGTTTTATTGTACATCGTAAAAAAGAGAATTAAGCGTTAAGAAATTCGGACATTTTCAAAGTTGAATGATTAGTTTTCTAAGAGACACACGAATCACACATGTCTAAATAATTTTGCCAGTCCTCTTTCACTTTGCCAATCGTCGTCAGGTTTTCAGAAATCTGCAATATAATAAAGTTGAATGTTACATTTTTGTTGGCATAACGAACGTTTTTTAATTTCATGTTTAGTAATTTTTTTCATTTCACGTTTTTACCCCGCATTGCTATGAGGTAGATAAGTAATACTTTGTCAAGACACTCCGTACTTCGCTTTCTGCCCAAATTCAAGTTATTTACATTACTTACGTAGAAAGATGTAATTAATCAGAAAAATCTGAATCATCGGACGGCGGTAAGTTCTCTTTCTTCTGCTTTTTAATTCTCTTTATCATTTTTATTTGCTGACGAGTGCGAAGCATTTTGCTTTCATCGGCGCATTTGGTCGTTATGTTAGTTCTGAAAATAGGTATTATTAATATTTCATTTACGTTACAAAATAAAATTTAAAATATTCCATAAAATAAAATATGAAAAAATTTCACACCTCACTAAATTTTCTGGCACCCCACACCTCTCCACAACTGTTTGAACGATATCATTTACTAAAGCTGCATCTAATTTTTTTTTGGCTGGCTTGTTGGGAAAAGCTGGTGAAGGCTTTCCAGTCATTGAATGAGTAGCCAACACCCTATAAACAAATAAATAAATTTATTTTAATGGATCTAAGACATCGTGATAGTTTTATTAAATAATCTATTATAGTCATGGGGGCTACTTACTGTCTCGAAAATACTGCAGTTAACAATTTTCGAGTCGCACTTGAGTGACAAGACCAGTCTACAGACTTCAGGAGGCGTGCTGGAACTTTTGCATTTCCATCACCAATAGGAACCTGGAAAAAGTATGGTTTATTTTATTTAATACTCACTGCACTATTCATGCTTTAGCATTAGTCATGTAAGTTACTCTTACCATATCGGTGTTAGAGCTTTGAATCTCCTTGTCCGGTGTTGCTTTCTTATAATTGATGTATCCTTTGTCAATCGCGGCGTTTTCATGAGAGCTCTACAAATATTTCAATACAATTTCAATAATTTTTCAATATATAATATTATGAAAAAATAATTTAAATTGATTAAAAATACTTACTGATTGGGCGATGCTTAGCGAGGTTTTAATACGTCTGTTACATTTTCGCAAAGACTCCGAGGTCTTTTTCGGTGATCCAGAATGACGTTCAGTAAAGGAATCTGTAGCCGAGAATCTATCTTCGTAACTTTGAAGTCGCTTCTTAAGGGACAAATTTTCGATAGAAAGATGCTTTATTAGATTTTCTTCTTTTTGCAGCAACACTGGTATAGAATCAGTTTGAGTTTCAGCGTCGCGTAGTTTTCCATTTTTTAAATCACTTTTCTGTTTTTCTGGTTTTTCTATAGAACTGTTCCATTTGGCTATAAATTTAGATTTCGGGGTGCTACTTTTCGGCAAGTCCTCCATCTAAAAATGATGTTAATGCGTTACAGACAAATTGTAAAAACATAATAATTTGTTTTCTACTGTATAGTAGTAATATCAGTAGCAATCCAAAATTAATCAAAATTTAAAATAACATTTAAACTAACATTTATATAAAAATATAAGGTTTACAAAAATTTATGAATAAAAAATGTGGCTCGTTTAAAATCCTTTAACGACGAGTTTGACGACTTGATTATAATTTTCGGTATATAAATAACACTTTATAAATAATAAGACATACGTACTTTATATGTTAACGAATATTAAAAAAATAAACGTACCGGTGAACTGATGAAAGTCCCAAAAATTGACGGTTTGTCAACTTTCTCGCGAGCTGAAAAGCAAAATAAATTACTTAAAAATTAAAAAAGTAAAAAAATTAATAATAAAATACATTTAAGCCTATTTATATTGTAAATTTAAGTTATACAAATAATTCTTAACAAAATTGTAAAATTACATGTTTCTGTATGTCCACTAAGATAAGCATGAAGATCCAATAACGCTTGGGCTGCCTCTAGTTCCGTCTGCTTGGGTACGAAAGAAGTCATTTTTATTTTAAAATCGAAGGAAATACAAAATTTCAACAATTTATTTGTTTCTAGGTGCTCACAAGATCACTAAACACAAACTGACTAGTCTCGCGAAATTAGTTGTGTTACTTTACAAAGATGACGGTGGAGGGGTTGGTGTCCAAACATCAGCCCTCTCATTGTATCGTACTCAGGTAAACAGCGGACAATCACTAGTTCATTTAAATCTCTTTCTTTTGTTTCTGTGTACTTTTTACAGTAGATTAGAGATAGAATTTAAAAAGAATAAAATTAGGGCTGGAAATATTCATATTCGCTTATTTACTTATTTTAAGTTAGTCTATAAATATGTAAGCACTAGAATTTTGAAATTAGTGTAGGCGTTTATTTAATATTTATCTAATAAAAAATTAGATTTATTTATTATTAAAATATTTTATGACACTTTCTTAAATAATTTAGACGTAAATAGGTATGTATTGTTGTTGTATCTATTGAAAAATACGAGAAATTCCACATTTCACAATTCATAAGGATTTCTCACTTCTTTGAAATGAAAACTATGAAAAGGCGTATATTAATTCCAATATTTTTATTTAATACCCATAAGGGGACAGATTTACGACAAAATTCCCTTGAGGGAGAATACTCGCAGTGTACCTGATATTGAACTTATTATGGACGTTAATAATAATGATTACTTGGGGTAATGAGTTTTATTAAGAGTAAAACCGGAAGTCAATATTAAAAATCTGATTTTTTGTAAATTGGAATATTTTTATGTTTTATTATTTTTACGTTAAAATATAGTTTGTAATATAGAAAAAAGTGGAACGGTAACTCGATTCCTTTAGGAGATACATGAACTAAAGTACAAAGGTACAGTAGTCATGCAGCACTGGGCGGCTTCGTGGTGTGGCGCCCTTGCTTGTAAATTGAGTTTATTCTGATTAAGAATCGAGTTTATAGATACAAAAATATTTGTTGCAGAAATATCATTTTCTTATGTTGAATTTATTGTTTATGAATGAATGAATGAATAAATAGTATGTATTAAATTAACTTTGCGTATCCTGCAACAACAAGATATACACATTAAAACATATGATATTATTAGTAATTAGTAAAATATCAATATGACGCCTATTTAAGGATATCTACAAAGTAGCGGAGCTTGAAGCTGCGTTCTGTTTAATTTTGATACAAAAACCTCTATCATGTAAACAGACGGCACATCTTTGTTCTTTTAATATAATTTATAATATCATATAAAATATTCACAAATAGCTCTCATTAATTCTATTGATTAAAACCATACTAAAGCTATTAATACATTATCTTATAGCGTAAAGAAGAAATTTGGAGGGGATTATATTTTTTATATTTAATGGCCATGCGTTTGACCACATCAGGCCTTTAACTCTGGAGTTAAGAGTTAATTTGTTCTATGATAATAAACACTTGCCTAAAAGGTACCTGTATACTATATATTTGAAGATCCCTGGATTGTATGACTTCGGAAATACAGACGCTAGCAATGAGTTCCACAGCCGCCTGAATAAAAAACGTGGCAAAATATACTTATCTGATTATGAAATTTTTTACTAACAGAAAGCTGTGATATTCAGGAGTCATATAGGCTATATTTTACTTATAATTCAAGAAGACTATCAGTAATTATTTTATCTTTTACGAATTAGACAATAATGAGCTTCATATGTAGCTATTTGCTTAATTACTTCTCATCCAATTAAATAATTTGGATACGTTGTATATTTAATGAAAATCTATATTATTATTTACAAAACGACTTTAAAATATATATCTAAGAGCATAATACAGGTATTGAGGGCAGAGCGGCTGTTAGCGTAGCGCCGAATTATACGTACGTATGCGTACCTACATACGTCGCGAATGGCAACGGGCGGAGAGCAGAATCAAAATAAATCGCCCTGACTATTCTAGAGTCACTTTAACACCATAACGTGGTATTTAAAGTGGCATTAAATTAAATTCTGATATATTGACGACTGTACTGTATTGTTTGGTAAGAGTATTCAGAAGTCAAAAGCGAAGTGGTCTATCGTTATCTTAACTTTCCTTATCGATTGTCATTTATTTTCGTAATTTGATAATATAATTATACATTTTGGCAGTTTTATTTTAAACCAAAACGAAGTATCTATATATCGAAATATAATCGTGAACAAACCGTTTGAGTTACTTTTTAAATAAGTCATGACTGAAGCTACAAATCGATGATCATCTTTACTAGCACTTCTGCAAAAACAACGTCTATGAGAGGTGTGTAACACTATAATACCTTCTACACAATAAAAGAATTCATAAAGAGAGTTGTAGTTCGGTAGAGTGAAATTTTCTTTGATGTATCAAAATACTGAAAAGCTTAGTAAGTAATACCAGGAACAGTAATTTATTTAAACAATAGCGTCGTACTAATAAACTCTCCTTTATTTATGTTCTATTCTTATAGGGATAATAAAAGTCTAAACTTTTAAGAAATCTTAAATATATATTTTTTAAATACAATTACTCTTAGTCATTTAAAGCAGGTAACCCTATCCATATGGGTGCTTCTTTTCTCGTAAGTACACACTTGCTTACTGATAAGCCTTTTCTATGAAATGTTAAAAGTTTTGTTCATACATAAAATAGATATCTGTTGATATACTCGTAATATAACATAGTAGGTATTCTATAGATAGTTAATTACCGCTTATTAATTACATTTCGTTAATTCTAAAGTTACTGATTATATTATCACTTAAAGGATCAACACAAAAACTATTTTATTCGTAATTAATATAGGTTTTCAGATACATATATTAAGTTTAATATATGTATCTAATACCTGTATGAATAAGTAAAAAATTAAAAGTACTAAAACACTTTTTAAAATTAAACTTTTATTTAAGTACGCCAAAAAGAATAAATCACCTTTTCATTTAACTTTCACTATCAAGTTAAGCAATCTAAGCGAGGTCTTTCATATATCACACATAATGTAGAAAGACATAAGGAACTTATTCCACCATCTTCATATATCCGCTATATTGGATTTGAATAATGTCAATATTTTTTCAATTTTTTCACAGTAAGCCCTTTCATTTGATATTCTTGTTGTAGGTATGATATTCATATGATATTCATCTTAGTTGTTCCAACATGTCAGATTTTGATAACACTTATAATGCATCGCCATCCAAACTAAACGTATACCTACATAATTACAGTTTTATTAGTTGAAGATATCCACTTCGAAATTACAATTATGTACAAACATACTTAGTTACACACAGAGGTACATAACAAGTTAAATAAATGAGTGGACCTACTTGATATAGTATGGTAAAATTTTGGCCAGTGTATAACAGAGCACAAGGGGAGAATATTTTGAAATATTAATGTAGAATCGTTTTGTAGTTGATTATGTGTAAGGTGAGAAGCAAATAGATGTCAAGATTACATATTTCTTACATCTATGAACTTTATCATATTCCTTAAGCCTTATTTATTCTTTATGTATATATTTACAATTCTTTTATTTTATATGTATATTTGTACAAATGTAAGTATAAAATAGTATTAGATGTTTCAATAGCTTGGCCAATACGGTCTAATATTTGTTTATTTTCATTTATTTATTTATTAGAAGACCAACGAACGTTACATGCTTTATCCCTTGTGGGGTAGTCAGAAAGGTACTTGTTCCATCTGGTAAATTGGTCGAAGAAGAAAGTATCGGAAGTGATGGAGGTTGTGATGGAGGTTGTGATGGAGGTTGTGATGGAGGTTGTGATGGAGGTTGTTAACATCCGTATCATTCTTTTCAGTCTGCAAGCTTTTGTCAGTGCCTGACTGTACTAGGACCAGCACGAAATAGCTTCTACGGTTTTAATTTCGTTAATCTGAGCAGTCGTTATGTAATTTAAGATTTTATTTATATGCTTTGGTATCTTTTTATTTACGTTTCAAATTAAAGGAACGTTTTCTGAATCTCTGGATTTATTTTTATCTCAAAAAATGTATAAAGCCAAATCTCAACCAATTATCGGCGAATTGTAACTCTATAATCGATATCGTGTCAATTACTGATAACTCCGCCGTGATCAACTTAATTTAAACATCTACCAGTTCAGCAAAGACCGTAGGACCACAATGGTTGATAAAACCGAACAATGAACTATAAAATTATTATTGACACATTTTGATAATTGGAAATAGTAAATTTATGTAAATCAGTAATCGACATCAGCAATTAAAGAAAAAACCTTCTAAGCATTTGTACTGACTAAAACCGATACTATAGTATCCATAAGACGTCGGTAAAAACATCAAATTATAATAAATTTCAACACATCAATGCAATAAGCCTGAATTGTACCTTACATCCTAAAAGATTCCTCTTAGAAACACCAAATGACAGAAGGAGGCATATTGTCTTAGACACTGTGTAGCTTTGTAACAAAATCGATTTCCTTTTTGTTAGTTTTCATATTTGTATTTTAGTTTACTATGTTTGTCGAGTAAGCCTATTAGTGAGGTATACAATTATTGTCATAGATATGTAAGAATCTGTCTAGAATAAATAGTGTAACGTTCATCCCGTCCCCATAAAGAATATATGAAAACAATATTTATAAAATCATGCCTTGGCTCATGATACGTCACGCGGTAGGACTCAATATCGTAGTGTTCGCAATAATTCAAGAACTTTTAGAGACTCAGAGGTAAAAGTGTCAAAAAATGCTAATATCTACCTATTATCTTAAGAAGGGATATAAAACTTTCAGAAGAGATTAAGTATTAAGTAAGAGATTGTAATATGTAAGATATTCCGTTGTAATCACCTCCAGCTTTTGAAAGGGAAGCCAAAGATACGTCTTATTTAACCCTCTGTTATAAGTATGCTTTGCTGGTAGTAATAACAGAAGGGAAAATAGCTCCCCGCCATATGCCGTGAATTTAGATCGATCGGCGGACCCGACCAACCTCAGAGTGAACCCTCCGAGACGCAACGGAACATCGAACGTATATGTTACTTACAATGCCTTTGCAAACGAACAATTATTAGTTATTTGTTCCGTCAGTGTAAGGATCCTTCAATGAGGTTAATGCGCTTAATACACTTTTAAATACATATCTCGATACTTAAAATTACTTATGATATTTCTTTACGTTGTTTTTACGCGTATTTTGTTAAGAATTTGTTATAATTATATATTTGAATTGGTTTGTGAGACCATTATATATTATAGTTTAGTTTAGTAGACCATTATAAGTCGTATATTACTTTGTGGGACTATTATATATCTATATGTTTATTGGTTCATTAGACCGAGGTAGGTCGTAGATTGGTTCTTTAGACCATTATATGTCGCAGATTGGTTTGTGAGACCATTATACTCACAAACTAATTATAACGACAAACCAATTGACGGCATAATATATTGGTCTCCATACCAATTCAAATGCATAATAATAACATATTCTTAAATAAAGAAAATCGAGTTTGTTACAAATGTACACAGTGTCATAGACGATGTGCTTCCTTTTGTTATTTGGCGTTTCTAAGCGGATATTAATCAAAATGTATCAAAATTTTCATTGAGCATATAGTCAAATACCTTAAAGAATTTAATAAAAACGTTACATAATTTTTAACACACTCTTCCTGTCGCCCGTATAAAATAGCGAGGAAAGTTGAATAGAACTGAAGTAGAAGGAGAAAAAAGTATTTGATTTTTGCCAATATGCATGGATTTAGTATCGTTTTAAAATAATAACGTCAAATGCCACGCGCGCACTAATGTGCGGCATGTGTAAAGCGGTTGGCTGACAGTGTCGATAGTCTTCTTACTAATTTTATAAAAGCAAAAGTTTCTGAGGATGTATGTTTGATTTGGATGAAATTTTACAGTATTATAGGAACAACATATAGGTAGCAATTTATAATTTGGTCTCAACATAACGATACATATCAATTAAGTCGGCTGAGAATCTGCCCTCTGAGAGCTATCTTAGCGCGCGCTGATAAAACCAAGGTAGCTCCAAGTTACACAAATATGTTGTATCGTAGGGTTGTTTGTCTTAAACAGTTCTAAATTAACGTCCATAATAAGTTCAATATCAGGTGCACTACGAGTATTCTCCATCAAGGGAATTTTGTCGTACATCTTTCCTCTTATGGGTATTAAATAAAAGTATTGGAATTAATATACGCCTTTTCATAGTTTTCATTTTAAAGAAGTGAGAAATCCTCATGAATTGTGGAATTTCTCGTATTTTTTCAATGGATACAATAGGTAGGTACAATACCTATTTATTATTTTTATAGGTACTGATTTACATTACCGTCTTATGTCTAATTTATTTAAGAAAGTTTATTCAAATATTTTAATAAAATCATTAAATCTAGTTTTTAATTAGATAAATATTAAATAGACGCATACACTAATATCAAAATCCTAGTGCTTACATATTTATAGACCACATAAAAATAAGTAAATAAGCGAATATGAATATTTCCAGCCCTAATTTTATTCTTTTTAAATTCTATCTCTAATCTACTGTAAAAAGTACAGAGAAACAAAAGAAAGAGATTTAAATGAACTAGTGATTGTCCGCTGTTTACCTGAGTACGATACAATGAGAGGGCTGATGTTTGGACACCAACCCCTCCACCGTCATCTTTGTAAAGTAACACAACTAATTTCGCGAGACTAGTCAGTTTGTGTTTAGTGATCTTGTGAGCACCTAGAAACAAATAAATTGTTGAAATTTTGTAATTCCTTCGATTTTAAAATAAAAATGACTTCTTTCGTACCCAAGCAGACGGAACTAGAGGCAGCCCAAGCGTTATTGGATCTTCATGCTTATCTTAGTGGACATACAGAAACATGTAATTTTATAATTTTGTTAAGAATTATTTGTATAACTTAAATTTACAATATAAATAGGCTTAAATGTATTTTATTATTAATTTTTTTACTTTTTTAATTTTTAAGTAATTTATTTTGCTTTTCAGCTCGCGAGAAAGTTGACAAACCGTCAATTTTTGGGACTTTCATCAGTTCACCGGTACGTTTATTTTTTTAATATTCGTTAACATATAAAGTACGTATGTCTTATTATTTATAAAGTGTTATTTATATACCGAAAATTATAATCAAGTCGTCAAACTCGTCGTTAAAGGATTTTAAACGAGCCACATTTTTTATTCATAAATTTTTGTAAACCTTATATTTTGATATAAATGTTAGTTTAAATGTTATTTTAAATTTTGATTAATTTTGGATTGCTACTGATATTACTACTATACAGTAGATAACAAATTATTATGTTTTTACAATTTGTCTGTAACGCATTAACATCATTTTTAGATGAAGGACTTGCCGAAAAGTAGCACCCCGAAATCTAAATTTTTAGCCAAATGGAACAATTCTATAGAAAAAACAGAAAATAGTGATTTAAAAAATGGAAAACTACGCGACGCTGAAACTCAAACAGATTCCATACCAGTGTTGCTGCAAAAAGAAGAAAAACTAATAAAGCATCTTTCTATCGAAAATTTGTTCCTTAAGAAGCGACTTCAAAGTTACGAAGATAGATTCTCGGCTACAGATTCCTTTACTGAAGGTCATTCTGGATCACTGAAAAAGACCTCGAAGTCTTTGCGAAAATGTAACAGACGTACTAACACGTCGCTTAGCATCGCCCAATCAGTAAGTATTTTAAATCAATATAAATTATTTATTCATAATATTATATATTGAAATATTATTTAAGTTGTATTGAAATATTTGTAGAGCTCTCATGAAAACGCCGCGAATGACAAAATCAATTATAAGAAAGCAACACCGGACAAGGAGATTCAAAGCTCTAACACCGATATGGTAAGAGTAACTTACATGACTAATGCTAAAGCATGAATAGTGCAGTGAGTATTAAATAAAATAAACCATACTTTTTCCAGGTTCCTATTGGTGATGGAAATGCAAAAGTTCCAGCACGCCTCCTGAAGTCTGTAGACTGGTCTTGTCACTCAAGTGCGACTCGAAAATTGTTAACTGCAGTATTTTCGAGACAGTAAGTAGCCCCCATGACTATAATAGATTATTTAATAAAACTATCACGATGTCTTAGATCCATTAAAATAAATTTATTTATTTGTTTATAGGGTGTTGGCTACTCATTCAATGACTGGAAAGCCTTCACCAGCTTTTCCCAACAAGCCAGCCAAAAAAAAATTAGATGCAGCTTTAGTAAATGATATCGTTCAAACAGTTGTGGAGAGGTGTGGGGTGCCAGAAAATTTAGTGAGGTGTGAAATTTTTTCATATTTTATTTTATGGAATATTTTAAATTTTATTTTGTAACGTAAATGAAATATTAATAATGCCTATTTTCAGAACTAACATAACGACCAAATGCGCCGATGAAAGCAAAATGCTTCGCACTCGTCAGCAAATAAATATGACAAAGAGAATTAAAAAGCAGAAGAAAGAGAACTTACCGCCGTCCGATGATTCAGATTTTTCTGATTAATTACATCTTTCTACGTAAGTAATGTAAATAACTTGAATTTGGGCGGAAAGCGAAGTACGGAGTGTCTTGACAAAGTATTACTTATCTACCTCATAGCAATGCGGGGTAAAAACGTGAAATGAAAAAAAATGTATTTGTTTAATCAGTACTAAGATATAAATTACTAAACATGAAATTAAAAAACGTTCGTTATGCCAACAAAAATGTAACATTCAACTTTATTATATTACAGATTTCTGAAAACCTGACGACGATTGGCAAAGTGAAAGAGGACTGGCAAAATTATTTAGACATGTGTGATTCGTGTGTCTCTTAGAAAACAAATCATCCAGCTTTGAAAATGTCCGAATTTCTTATACGCTTAATTCTCTTTTTTACGATGTACAATAAAACTTATTAAACTATTATTTATTTTGTTTAATATTTTATTTTTATTGAATAGGAAGCCAATGTTGCATGCAATGTTGCTACTTATTCTAGACATTCTTACATATCTATGACAATAATTGTATACCTCACTTATAGACTAACTCGACAAGCATAATGAAATAATACAAAACTAAAAAAAGAAGTTCGAAAGTGAAATTAAGTAATTTTGAAATACATGACTTAAATTACACATAAAAAAATAAAATAAAATAGAAGAATTATAAAAAAAACATATTTAAATTAACATCGAAACTGCTAGTAACTTGCTGCACGCCAAAACGGTAGAACTGTGAAATATTAAATGGCAAATATTTTGTTGGTTTCATATTTAAAAGACATTATTAACTATAAGAAATATTATTAACACAGGAGAAAAAGACCCAGAAAACGTATAACATAATTAACAATAAATATCTGAGCATAATGGGACTTGAACCATCGCCTCTTGCCATTGTGTCACTTTAGTGATTAGAGTACTTGGACGGTTACAGTAAGAGCAGCGAGTTGGACTTTTTTCATTTGAAATACGACGATTTGACGTTAAAATCGGAGGAAAACTATTTATCTTTCAGTTAATACGGTCACTCCCTTAATGTTAGTATATTAGCCAAACTAAGTTCTTATTTGGGTCATAAGACTTTGATTTAGATTTTTTTATTTTGTAGGAGAATTGTGGAAAATAGAGCTGGAACAGGTTTGTTAGCTTGTTTGCAATTATGATTAATAATGAATACTTGGGGTAATGAGTTTTATTACTTGTATAACCGGAAGTCAATATTAAAAATCTGATTTTTTGTAAATTAGTATATTTTATAATATTTTGTACATTAAAATATAGTTTGTAATATAGAAGAATGTGGAACGGTAACTCGATTCCTTTAGGAGATACATGAACTAAAGTACAAAGGTACAGTAGTCATGCAGCACTGGGCGGCTTCGTGGTGTGGCGCCCTTGCTTGTAAATTGAGTTTATTCTGATTAAGAATCGAGTTTATAGATACAAAAATATTTGTTGCAGAAATATCATTTCCTTATGTTGAATTTATTGTTTATGAATGAATGAATGAATAAATAGTATGTATTAAATTAACTTTGCGTATCCTGCAACAACGAGATATACATATTAAAACATATGATATTATTAGTAATTAATAAAATATCAATATGACGCCTATTAAAGGATATCTAAAAAGTAGCGGAGCTTGAAGCCACGTCCTGTTTAATGTTGATATAAAATGACCATGACCATGACCACATCAGGCCTAGAGTTAAGAGTTAATTTGGTCTATGGTAATATAAACTTGCCTTAAAGGTACCTATATAATGTATATTTGAAGATCCCTGGATTGTATGACTTCGGAAATACAGAAGCTAGCAATAAGTTCCACAGCCGCCCGAATTAAAAACTTGGAAAAAATATACTTATCTGACTATCAAATTTTTTTACTAACAGAAAGCTGCGATATTTTGTAATTATTTTATCTTTTACGAATTAGACAATAAAGGGCTTCATATGTAGCTATTTGCTTAATTACTTCTCATCCAATTAAATAATTTGGATACGTTGTATATTTAATGAAAATCTATATTATTATTTACAAAACGACTTTAAAATATATATCTAAGAGCATAATACAGGTATTGAGGGCAGAGCGGCTGTTAGCGTAGCGCCGAATCATACGTACGTATGCGTACCTACATACGTCGCGAATGGCAACGGGCGGAGAGCAGAATCAAAATAAATCGCCCTGACTATTCTAGAGTCACTTTAACACCATAACGTGGTATTTAAAGTGGCATTAAATTAAATTCTGATATATTGACGACTGTACTGTATTGTTTGGTAAGAGTATTCAGAAGTCAAAAGCGAAGTGGTCTATCGTTATCTTAACTTTCCTTAACGATATAATTATACATTTTGGCAGTTTTATTTTAAACCAAAACGAAGTATCTATATATCGAAATATAATCGTGAACAAACCGTTTGAGTTACTTTTAAAATAAGTCATGACTGAAGCTACAAATTCGATGACCATTAATACTAGCACTTCTGCAATAACAACCTTTATCAGCGGTGTGTAACACTATAATACCTTCTACATAATAAAAGAATTCATAACGAGAGGTGTATTTCGGTAGAATGAAATTTTCTTTGATGTATCAAAATTCTGAAAAGCTTAGTAAGTAATACCAGGAAAGTAATTTATTTAAACAATAGCGTCGTACTAATAAACTGTCCTTTATTCTAGTTCTATTCTTATAGGGATAACAAAAGTCTAAACCATTTAAAAATCTTAAATATATATTTTTTAAATACAATTACTCTTAGTCATTTAAAGCAGGTAATCTTATTCATATGGGTGCTTCTTTTCTAGTTTCTTCGTTTCTAGGCTTGGCAAGTGTGTACTTAACACACTTGCCAATGCTTACTGATAAGCCTTTTCTTAGAAATGTAGATTAAATTATACGTTAGAATCGGAGGAACACTATTATCTTTCAGTTAATAGTACTATTATCTTTCAAGTCATAAGACTTTGATTTAGATTATTTTATTTCGTAGAAGAATTGTGGAAAATGGAGCTGAAATTTTCAATATCAGGGTATATTGCCTCAATTAAACTATCTACTTTCTTTCACACACTAACTTTCCAGGCCGGCAATGCTTCTGTAGCTCCCCTGGCCCTACCCCTACACGGGGCAGAGATTGTAGTATGTAAGATATTCCGTAGTAAGAGATTGTAGTATGTAAGATATTTCGTTGTATACAACCTCAGTATTTTAAAGAAAGTCGAAGTTGCGTCTTATTTAACCCTCTGTTATAAGTATCCTTTGCTGGTAGTCATAACAGAAGGGAAAATAGCTTAATGGCCCCTCCCCGCCATATGCCGTGAATTCCGACCGACTGGCGGACCTGACCGACCTTAGAGTGAACCGTCCGAGACGCAACGGAACATCGAACGTATATGTTACTTATAATGCCTTTGCAAACGAACAATTATTAGTTATTTGCTCCGTCCGTGTAAGGATCCCTCAAAGCACTTTTAAATACATATCTCGATGCTTAAAATTTCTTACGATATTTCTTTATGTACTTTTTACGCTTATTATATATAGAATATGTTAAAATTATATATTTGAATTGGTTTGTGAGACCATTATATGTCGTAGATCGGTTTGTGAGACCAATATAAGTTGAAGATACGTTGATTGGCCTGCCAGACCAACATTACTTGCCGGTTCGCATATAAGTTCAGACGCACAACCGCTAGACGGCGGATTGTTTTATATTAACTCAATAGAACGAACCAACATCGCCAAAGCGGTTTACCTAAGCCTATAGCAGCCTCAGTGGCATCAAGCAACATTAAATTGTTTCAACATTGATTTAGAATATTTTTAGTTAACATATTTTAATCTTCTTCTTCTCTTTAGTTGTTTTAATTAACAATATATCTATTATGCTGGGGTTTTAGGGACGAGCTACATACATTCTCATTAAAATAATGTAAATGCATTTAATTCAAAATAAAACAAATATATGTTATATGATATTTAATCAAAATAAAAAATTAAGGTCCTTAAGCAATAATGCCATTAAAATAAAACTAATTGCTACAATATATAACTAAACTTATTTCTAAACTTGTACTGTTCACGGCCCGTTTGACATGTACCATTCATCCCATGGTCAATTGCAGATTACCTGAAATTACACAAAATAGCTTATTTAAAATATAATATTTATAAATGTTTAAAATTTACATTACATTTTTAAACTTAAACTTTAAAAATTTTTAAAAAGATGTATGATTTTGTAGTTAAAATTAATAAATCGACTCTTCTAACTTACAACGTGTGGAATCAAAAATTATCTAGATCCAAAAGAAACACCCGAATCATATGACGGTGGAGTGTCTTCTTTCGATTTTTTATTTATCTGCTGCTTGACGGCTTCTTAGCATCTCACTTTGGTCTGCGCATTTAGTAGTGATGCTTGTTCTAAAAATGTAATCAAATTTATTAGGTAGTAGTACTAAATTTAAAAACAGGATTATAGTTTTTTTAACCGAACTATCGAACTGAATTCTCAGGTACCCTACATTTTTCACAACTGTTTGAACTGTGTCGTTAACTACAGCAATGTTCAATTCTGTTTAGCCCGCTTATTGGGCAATGGGAATTTTTTCGTTTCATTAGCATGTTTAGTTTTAAGAAGTACAATATAAGCATAATGGAAGAATTTCGCAAACACATCAAAATTTTTTTAGTGTCGAGAAAATACAGCGATTAATAGCTTCCGTGTAGCATTGGAATGACATCCTCAATCAATATTTTTGAAGACTTAAAAATTATTGTGTTAAAATCCCTACCATTTTAGAACATGTCCTTGTACAGATTTTTAACTTCTTTGGAGTATCGCATGAAGAACATTTATTCACCATCACCATTTTAAAATTTATTGTTCTTCACCATCCAACTTAAAAATTATTGTTCATCTCCATCCGTTAATTATAATCATCGTTCTAAAATGAGAAAAAAATATTCATTTTTAATTTACTTAGTAAACAAATAATAAATTATACTTAAGCGGGTATATTAGTAAATAAGTAAAAACAAAAGAAAAGAGTAAGTATACTCATAGGGCTTTATAATCAACCAAAGCCCTCCTACGAATTCGTGTGTGTTATTTGATGTATTTTATTCTGTCTTGATTCCGTTGTTGAAGTAGATTCCTCATATTTCTTTAATTCCCTTTTTAAACAAAAAAATCTTCTGTAAGCCGTTTCACATGTTTATCATTAGTTATCACTATTGTCATGTCTTCATTCCTCTGTGTTTGAACATCTTTCTTAGCGACAGTATTCTTTTTATTGCCTGTCTCATTATATTTTGTTAAAAACATTTTCTTTTTTGATATGGTTGAATGTGTTGCGGTTGTCACCTACAAAATAATAATAAACATCAGCACATTGAATAATATGAATATCTTAACTGCAGCACAAATTTAATATAATAAATTAAAAAAAAATAGAAAACCATCGCATCTGAGGACTGACAATCATATCACATTTCGTATTCGATGTTGTTGGACTGGTCGTGACTTCAGCTGACATAAAAAAAAGATATTAGTTAGATGACAATAATATTACAGCGGCATCTATAACCGTTACAAAATATGTGTCAAAATAAGTAAAGAAACCTCCTTTGAGGGTTAAGAGCGTATGCGCAGCTTCAATTTCTGACATCATTATTAGTAAATATGTAGTCCTTTTCAAACTAAAAAATAAATTTAAGTTAAATTTATTAAAGTATAAATGTGAAGTAACAAATTGCATAAAATGGTGAATTTAAAGTATAATATTGAATCGATGTTGAAAATTAAGTTACATTAGGTTTTTAACCTTAAATTTTAAGTAATTTAAAATGATTCATTGATGAAGTATGATTTTGGAGTTAAAATTAACAAAACTCTTCCCTATCTTAAAGTGTAGAAGGTAATGTTCGTACCTTAAAGATATTGAAAGTTCGTAATCAATAATTATCTAGATACAAAAGAGTCATCTGATGGTGGAGTGCCTTCTTTAATTCTTTTATTTTTCTGCTGACGGGTTCGTAGCATCTTACTTTCGTCCGCACATTTAGTAGTGATGCTAGTTCTGAAAATTTATTTATATGTATTACAAAATGTTATTAGTTAGTAATACTAAATTTAGGAAAAAACGATGTAATATTTTCAACCTGACTAAATTCTCAGGTACCCCACAATTTTCAACGACTGTTTGAACTATGTCGTTAACTACAGCAGCGTTCAATTTTCGTTTAGCCGGCTTGTTGGGGAATGCCGGTGAGCGCTTCCCAGTTAATGAATGCGTAGCCAAAACTCTGAAAACATATTTTTTTTATATTATAATTTTTTTTTAAATATAATGGAAGAAACATTCATTTAATCAAAATTTTCTTACTTTCGAGAAAATACAGCGGTTAATAGCTTCCGTGTAGCATTGGAATGACATCCCCAATCTATACTTTTAAAAACTCGAGTCGAAACCGTGGCATTACCTACTCCGAGTTTAATCTGAATTATAAAATATACGTTATACTAAATGAAATATTATTATACATGCATTATTATATATTTAAAATTACTGTGTTGAAAAAAATCCTTACCATATCGGAACTTGTACTTGTACAGATTTTTACCTTCTTTGAGGTACGGCCTGTAGCAAATTTATGTTCTTCAATTTCTGTTGCATCTAGATCACCGTTCTAAAATGAAAAAAAAAAACATTTTTATTTTACATTATAAACAGACAATAAAATATAATTACTTAGGTTTATCAATAAATAGGCAAAAAATACAAAACAAAACAGTTGGTATACTCACTAGGACTTTATAATTAACCAAAGCCTTCCTACGAGTTCGTGTGGGTGTTGTTTCCGGTATTTTATTCTCTCTTGATTTCGTTGTTGAAGTATATTCCTCATATTTATTTAATTTTTCTTTTAGACAGAAATTTTCATCTGTAAGACGTTTCACATGTTTTTCTTTTGTTATTAGTAATGCCATGTCTTCATCTGTCTCTGTTTGTACATCGGTCGTTGTTATTTTCTTAGCCATAGTATCATTTTGATAGACAGTCTTATTCCATTTTTTTAAGAATATATTCTTCTTAGACATGTTGATATGTGTAACATGTGTCACCTATAAAATAACAATAAAATGATGACATTTTTAAAAAAAATCTATAAAAATTCGGAAGAACGCAGTTAGCCCGCGCCCTGATCTCTCTCGGATACCGTCCAAGCGCTCTGACCGCTAAGCCATGCGTTCTACTACCAGCTGCGTCGAAATTCTTATGAGGTTTGTTACAAATTTTTTATGTTGTTAGCATTTCTGTAGCGAGATTTTTACAAATTTCTACTACTTAAAGATTATTAAGAAATAATCGTTTAACAAGAGAGATTGTTATTCCATACTAAGAATTAGAAAATATTTTTGAAAAAACGTATAAAAACCTTTTGGATGGTATCCAAGATGCGCGGGTTCGAATCCCATTGCGTTCAAATTTTTATACGTTTTTTCAAAAATGTTTTCTGTTCCTAAGTGTGGAATAACACTTTAAAAATAGTAAATATTAAATATAATTACATTAAATAAATAAAAAAATAAATAAGAAAAATTAGAAAATCATCGCACCTGAGGACTGACAATCGTATCACATTTCGTATTCGATGATGTTGGACTAGTCGTGACTTCAGCTGAAATAAAAGAAAGATCTTAGTTAGATGACAATAATGTTACAGCGGCATCTATAATCATTACAAAATATATGTCAAAATAAGTAATGAAATAACAATGCTTACAAGGCTTAAGTTGTCCATTACCTCCTTGGAGGCTTAACAGCGCATGCGCAGCTTCAATTTCTGACATCATTATTGGTGAGTATGTAGTCATTTTCAAACTAAAAAATATACATATATTAAGGTTAAATTAATTGAAGTATAAATATGAAGCAACAAATTTATTCTAAAAACCAGCCTGTAACTAGCCAGCCAGCCAAAACTTACAGGATGAATTTAAACTTCTAAACACAGTACACTTCACTTATTTCTAAGATCCAGACTGGTGCTCACTCAAGTGCTGTTGAAGACTCGAATGTTAAACTTGTAATGAATTTTGCATAGAACTGATTGCTAATGTTGACTAATGATCCCCACCACAAGTGTCGGATTCTAAGTCATAAAATCGTATTTTGTTTTTCATTTCAGGTTCATTTCTATTATCTTAGATTTTTTTAATATTAAAATTCTTGTTAAAATAACTTAAGTTTGCTGTAGAAAGGAAAAAAATATTTTTTTTATAACATAAATAATTTATAATATTTTCTTGATAGCCGTAGTTTTTTGATATAAGCATATTATAACTGTAAATATAATCGTTATTATCTTGCAAATTAATTGTTTAAACGAGCAATTCTGGTGTTTATTTTTTTAGTTTCACTTTTTCATCCCTCGTAGCTGAGTAGAGAGGAAGTACCTAGTGTCAAGCCAATCCGTACTCTTTTTTCTGAGGAATTTGAGACATTCCGTGTTGAGCGGCGGAACTTACCGTCACACTTTGCCTTACCAGCGCGAGAATCTGAAAATAATTTAAATATAATCATATACAAATTACACAAAGATAATGTAAAATGTTTGTCTTAAATATTTCTAAATAAAACCACAAATATAATCGAATACTTTTCTACAATGTACATTTTAGAATCTTTATTCTTTCGGAACATTCCCCTCTTGTGTTCTTTTTTACAATTTTTAAAATTTCAATATTCTGCATTTGATAGGTGATTTGTTAAACATATAACCTATTATATTAAATATATATGGATATTTATATTCACTACAACTAAAATATATGCACCTTTAAGTGAAAATAAATATTCTTAAGGTACTCATTACGAGTCATTTTGGAAATAACTAAATGTTATTAACAAGTGGAAATTAATAAGGTACAGAATAACCACTGGTTTATATTATATATCTAGAGATATCTATAAAAATTGTTTATATGAACAATACAATCTAACGAATTTTCAACATTTCACCGAAAAGACTTACGTATAAAGCGTAGTAAGAAGGTATCATATTATAAGAAACGAAGCATCCCAAATGGATAGGATTACCTACTTAAAATATATACGTTTGAACTATCTTAAATGCTTTAACTATTATTATCCCTATTAGAATAGAACTAGAATAAAAGAGAGTTTATAAGTACGATGCTATTGCTTAAACAAATTACTGTTCCTGGTATTGCTTACTAATCTTTTTACTATTTTGATACATCAAAGAAATTTTCAAGAAATCCGAACTTTATGATTTTTTTATTGTTAAGAAGATATTATAGTGTTACACACTACAAGTAAAGATTATCTTTGCAGATTTGCTAGTATTCATATACATCGAATTAGAAGTTGCACTCATGACCCTATTGAATAATACACAAACGCATAAACAGATCTAAACGGTCTCAAACTCCTCAAACTTATAATTATTTGATCGCATTGCGAGAATAACGTTACAACTGATAAAGGAAGTTAAAATAATGGAAGACTTCTAAATCCTACATTAAATTAAACAGTCTAAATTAGTACAGTCTATAAAGGGTAAGTTTTTAAAAGTAACTTTTTAAACGGTTTTATCTTTATTTAACTTACCCCGTTTGTTTTGTTAGTATTTCAAATATAGTCATTGAAATATTACCCTTTTCCGGTCAAACGATGGATTTTAAATTTGGTATACGTCTATGATTCTGGTGACAACACAACTATGAACACAAATTTCATATTAGTGTTAATCCTACATGACCGCAGCTGCAAGATCGCGGACCACAAACAAGACCACTTAGTTCTTTTGGTTGTCAATATGGGTATCAAATTAAAGAGCTTGGTGAGTTGAATACAGTGCACTTTACATTATCAAAATCCAAAATGACCGCCGATAAATACGGTGGATAATGTAGTTTTTTTCAACTCTACGATATGGGTATTAAATTAAAAGGCTTGGTAAATATAACACAGTGCACTATACAAAATCACAATATGAATCCCCCACCCGAGTAAAGATCTCGTATCCGTTCGAAATGACTTAGCAAGTGAAAATTTTCCGAAAATTAATTAATTCCAGCCAACTTTCCAACCAAGTTTTATTACGGGTCGGCTGAAAGACGAATAAGAGACTTTCTATTTTTTATTCAAATAACGGTCGATAGATTATGAATTCCACGAAGGGATTCGCTACATAATGTTTATTGCACCTACCAATGAGCTGTTCTTTGTTCCTATTCCTATTAGAGAAACAAAAGAAAAATATTTCTGCAAAACGGCTTAAAACACGAATTGAAAAATGTTAAACTAATTTCAACAATCATAAAACTAAGTACTTACCGAGTAGAAACAAAATAAAGGATCAGGTAAATCAGTGGATAGGTATACGCGAAATGCCATCAAAGCGGTCAAATACGGGGCATTACACGACAAGCGAGCAGCGAAATATGTACAGTTAAATGGATTTAATTATAAATAATGCTTACTTGAGCATATTAATTGGTTTTCTTGCGAGTAAAACCGAAAGTCAACATTAAAAAACCGAGTTTTTTGTAAACTGTTATATTTTCATGTTTTTTATTTTTACGTTAAAATATTGTTTGTAATATAGAAAAATGTAGAATGGTAACTCGATTCGTTTAAGATATACATGAACTAATGTATAAAGGTACCGTAGTCACGCAGTACTTGGCGGCTTCGTGGTGTGGCGCCCTTGCTTAGCTATGAAAATGTTTGTTGCTGAAATATCATTTTCATACTTTGAATTTGTTTTTTATGGACCACTTTCACGTAAAATCACCACGGGGGCCTTCTCAGTCAGTGATCAATGTTGCGTGCTCAATATAGAATTAAATAAGTTCATAAAACCGCATGATAACCAGTTTGGATTGCGACCTGGATTATCCACGGAAAGTGCTATACTTTGTGTTAAGCATGCTGTCACATATTATACTAGGTGTAACACTCCAGTTTATGCATGTTTTCTTGACATGTCGGAACTGATCAATATCTTTAAATTTTAGTATGGGAATCAAGTCAATAATGTCCGATGGGCAGGAGCATTGCCACGTCCATATGGGTTGAAGTGTGGGGTGAGGCAGGGGGGATTGAGCTCAACAACGCTCTTTAACCTTTATGTGAAAGATTTAATCGTCGAGCTTACCAGGATCGGCTGTTATATAGACGGTATTAGTGTCAATAACATAAGCTATGCCGATGACATGGTGCTGTTGAGTGCGTCTGTTTGTGGTCTGAGAAAACTGATGGTTAAATGTGAGGTTTATGTGGGAAGTCATGGTCTTAACTTTAATGCAAAGAAAAGTGTATTGATGGTTTTTGAGGCCGGAGGTAAAGTGTCAAATAGTGCACCACCAGTAATGCTCAATGGTACAGCACTGCAAAGGGTTTCGCAATTTAAATATCTTGGCCATATATTGACTTCAGACCTCAAAGACGACGCTGATATTGAAAGAGAACGGAGGAACGTTGTCAGTAACAGCGAACATGCTGGCTCGCAGGTTTGCGCGCTGCTCGGACAACGGTCAAGGGCACGTTGTTCAGAGCATATTGCATGAATTTATACACGTGCCACCTGTGTGCCAAGTACACGTAAAAGACGTACAACGCTATTCGTGTACAATATAACAATGCTTTCAGGGTGCTGATGGGGCTGTCCCGATTTTGTAGCGCATCCGGGATGTTCGCGGAGGCACACGTGGACTGTTTTTATACTACTATGCGTAAAAGATGTGGAGCCCTGGTGCGCAGAGTGCGGGACAGTACCAACAGCATCTTGAAACGAATCGCGGGCAGGCTGGACTGCACATATATGGGTCACTGTTGCGCTATTTCTAATGGAATGGCGCAGAGGTGACTCACATATCTAAAGATTCATATTTTTAGATAGCTTTAGGTTAAGTACTGACTTAGACATTTATGTTTTTGTATTACTAACAAAATGAGTCCATGATACTTGAAATAAATATTATTATTATTATTATATTCCTTAAGCCTTATTTTTATCTTTATGTATATATTAACAATTCTGGTATTTTATAATTATATTTTATATTTTTTTATTATATAATTGTACAATTAATTATAAGTATAAAATAATTGTAGATATTTCAATAGATTGGCGTTTCATGTTAAAGGAACGTTTTCTGAATCTTCGGATTTATTTTTTGCCCAAATAATGTATAAAGCCAAATCTCGACCAATTATCGACATATTGTAACACTTGTAATCGATAACTGCGCTGTGATCAACTTAATTTAAACATCTACCAGTTCATCAAAAACCATAAGACCACAATGGCTTATAAAACCAAACAATGAACTAGAAAATTATTATTGACACATGTTGATAATTGGAAATAGTAAATTAAGGTGATTCAGTAATCGACATCAGCAATTAATGCAAAAAAAACCTCTAAGCATTTGTACTAACCAAAACAGATACAATAATTTCCACCAGACGACGGTAAAAACAAGTTTTAGTTTTCAAATATTTACTATGCTTGTCGAGTTATATAAGTGAGGTATACAATTATTGTCATAGATATGTAAGAATGTCTAGAATAAGTAGCAACATTGTATGCCACATTGGCTTCCTATTCAATAAAAAAATAGTTTCATAAACAGCCTCACGCTTCATAGTGCATCGCATGGAAGACAATTAGGCGTATAAGAAATTCGAAAATTTTTCAAAATTGGGCGACTACCATTCTAATGGATAAACGTATCGTATTAATACATATCCAAACAGATTTGCCAGTCCTCTTTCGCTTTGCCAATCGTCGTCAAGTTTTCAGAAATCTGCAATATAATGAAGTTTGATTGTTGAAATAATGAACGTTTATATTTACATTTTCTGTCATTTACATCTTTATTACGATTATTATATTCAGCAAGCACTATTTTGTTTAACCTCGCGCTTTCATCCCGCGTTGATATGCTGGTAGACAAGATATACTTAGCGTCAAGCAACTCCGTAAATTCGAGACATAGTGCTACTCACTATAGATTTACATATATGAAATTTTAGTTAGATATAATATAATTTAATACTTTTCTATAATGCATACTTTTGAATTATTTTATTAAACATCTTTTCTTCTCTTTATTCAACATCTTTATTCTTTCGGAAAATTCCCCTCTTGTCTTCTTTTTTACAACTTCCTAAATTTCAATATTCTTTTAATTATTTGCTAAGGAGCAGCAGTTTAGTGATCATTATGCACAAATATAAATACCGAACCATCTATATATCACATCATCTCGTTTCTCCAACAACTCTTTTGCATCTCGTTTTCTCCAACTTGATTTACTTTAATTATAATCGATTAATAGTTAAATTTAATTTTTTATTCCTAACAAAATAGGTAGGTACCTATGTCATTCTTGAATTTAGTTGTACTAATTAAAAATATATCTATTATACTGGGGTTTTAGGCACGCGTTATATAAATTCTCTGAGAGGATCACACTGGCCCCGAATAGTCATCAAATAACAAAATAATTTGAACGCAGCGGGATTCGAACCCGCGCCTCTTGGATACCGTCCAAGCGCTCTGACCGCTAAGCCATGCGTTCTACTACCAGCTGCGTCGAAATTCTTACACGTTTTGTTACAACTTATTTATGTTGTTAGCAACTCTGTAGAGAGATTTTTACAAATTTCTACTACTTAAATATTATTAAGAAATAATCGTTTAACAAGAGAGATTGCCATTTTATTTTAATATTTACTATTTTTAAAGTGTTATTCCACACTTAGGATTAGAAAACATTTTTGAAAAAACGTATAAAAAATTGAACGCAGCGGGATTCGAACCCGCGCCTCTTGGATACCGTCCAAGCGCTCTGACCGTTAAGCCATGCGTTCTACTACCAGCTGCGTCGAAATTCTTATACGTTTTGTTACAACTTATTTATGTTGTTAGCAACTCTGTAGAGAGATTTTTACAAATTTCTACTACTTAAAGATTATTAAGAAATAATCGCTTAACAAGAGAGATTGCTATTTTATTTTAATATTTACTATTTTTAAAGCGTTATTCCACACTTAGGATTAGAAAACATTTTTGAAAAAACGTATAAAAATTTGAACGCAGCGGGATTCGAACCCGCGCCTCTTGGATACCGTCTAAGCGCTCTGACCACTAAGCCATGCGTTCTACTATCAGCTGCGTCGAAATTCTTATACGTTTAGTTACAACTTATTTATGTTGTTAGCATCTCTGTAGAGAGATTTTTACAAATTTCTACTACTTAAAGATTATTAAGAAATAATTGTTTAACAAGAGAGATTGCTATTTTATTTTAATATTTACTATTTTTAAAGTGTTATTTCACACTTAGGATTAGAAAACATTTTTGAAAAAACGTATAAACGTTGCTAACAACATAAATAAAATGTAACAAAACGTGTAAGAATTTCGACGCAGCTGGTAGAAGAACGCATGGCTTAGCGGTCAGAGCGCTTGGAAGGTATCCAAGAGGCGCGGGTTCGAATCCCGCTGCGTTCAAATTTTTATACGTTTTTTCAAAAATGTTTTCTAATCCTAAGTGTGGAATAACACTTTAAAAATAGTAAATATATAACTAAACTTATTTCTAAACTTGTACTGTTCACGGCCCGTTTGACATGTATCATTCATCCCATGGTCAATTGCAGATTACCTGAAATTGCATAAAATGAATAATTTAAAATATAATATTTATAAATGTTTAAAATTTACATTACATTTTGAAACTCAAACTTTAAGTAATTTAAAAATGATGTATGATTTTGTAGTTAAAATTGATAAATCAATTCTTCGTACTTACAACGTGTGGAATCAAAAATTATCTAGATACAAAAGAAATACCCGAATCATCTGATAGTGGAGTGCCTACTTTCGTTCTTTTATATTCCAGTATCTTACTTTCGTCTGCGCATTTAGAAGTGATGCTAGTTCCAAAAAACGACTAAATTTAAAAGTACTAAATTTAAGAAAAAAAAATGATTATAGTTTTCTTATCTGATCAAATTCTCAGCTACCCTACATTTTTCGACGACTGCTTGAACTAAGTCGTTAACCAGCTTATTGGGGAATGCCGGTGAGCGTTTCCCAGTTAAAGAATGCGTAGCCAAAACTCTGAATTATTATATTTTATAGAAATAGAGTTTAAGAGTGGCGCAGTGGGACAGCGTTTGACCTTTTTTCTTCCCTGCTTTGCGGTATAAAATGGTGAAGCTAAAAAAAATAAAAAAAATGCATTATTGGCATGTTTAGTTTAAATTCGTATAATATAAGCAACATTTTTAATTTAATCAAAATTTTCTTACTTTCGAGAACGTGCAGCGGTTCATAGCTTCCGTGTAGCATTGGAATGACATCCCCAATCTATACTTTTGAAGACTCGAGTCGAAACCGTCATTACCTTCTCCTAAAATTATTGTGTTGAAAAAAAGATCCCTACCATATCATAACATGTATTTGTGCTGGTTTTTAGCTTCTTTAGAGTATTGTCTGTGGCAAATTTACGTTCTTCACTATCTGTTGTATCTAGATCTTCGTTCTAACATGAGAAAAATAATCGTTTTTATTTAACATTATAAACGAGCAATAAAATATATTTAGGTATTATAGTAAGTATTCTCATTAGGGCTTTATAATCAACCAAAGCCCGCTCTACGATTTCGTGTGGATGTTGTTTCAGGTATTTTATTCTTCGTATTTTATTCTTGATTTCATTGTTAAAGTAGATTTCTCATATTTCTTTAATTCCTCTTTTAAACAAAAAAAATCATCTTTAAGCCGTTACATTGTTTGTTTTTATTAGCAATTAGTGTTGCCATATCTTCATTTGTCTGTTTTTTTACATCTTTCTTAGCTACAGTATTCTTTTTATTGACGGTCTCATTCCATTTTGTTAAGAATATTTTCCTTTTTAAAAATACAACTTCAAATCCTCAAATTTCATAGTCAGATAAGTAGATTTTAGCCACGTTTTTTATTCGGGCAGCGAAATAGTGAAACTAATTGCTAGCGTCAGAATTTTCCGAAGTCATACAATCCATGGATCTTCAAATATACAGTAAATAACTACTTTTTAGGCAAGTGTATATTATCGTAGACCAAATCAATTCTTAACACTAAGCCTGATGTGTTCAAATGCAAGGCCTATTAAATATAAAAATATATACATATTTCTAAATATAATCTTCTCTAAACTTCATCTTTACGCCGTAAGATAATCAATTAATGGCTTTAGTATGGTTTTAATCAATAGAATTAAAGACCACTGTTTGTTGATAGTTTATATGATATTATAAATTGTATTAAAAGTACATAGATGTACCATTTATTTACATGATTGAGGTTTTTTTTATCAAAATTAAATAAATTATTATATTAAGAATTGAGGCCGGTCGTGTCACAGTGGGGCAGCTTCTGACAGTAAATGCGATCGGTTGTGGGTTCGATTCCCACTCGGGGGAGTGATTATATTTAAAATATTTTCACTTCCTCGCTCGGGTAAAAACAAATTGCGGCGTCGAGTTTCACCACTCAACACGCAATGTCTCGAATTCAGTGGAAAGCGAAGAACGGAATGGCTTGACACTAGGTACATTCTGTCTACCCTGCTATGCGGGATAAAAGTGTGAAGCTGAAAAGAAAAAAAATTAAATAAAACGCAGTTTCAAGCTCCGCTATTTTGTAGATAGTTAATGTATCACTTAAGCGAATCGAGTTACCATCCTACATTTTTCTATATGACAAACTATATTTGAACGTAAAAATAAAATAACCATAAAAATATACCAACTTACAAAAAATCTGATTCTTAATGTTGACTTCCGGTTTTACTCGTAAGAAAACCCATTAATACGTTCAAGTAGCCATTATTTATCATTAAACCCATTTAACTGACTGCAATATAATATTATTAAAAAATACTGTCTAAAATAAATCAATATAGTAATGATTATGTGTCGAGGCCCAATACTCGTACAATTGGCTAAATTATGAAAGAAATCCAAAACCTATTTCGCTGCCCGCTTGTCGTGTAATGCCCCGTATTTGACCGCTTTGATGGCATTTCGCGTATACCTAACCACTGATTTACCTGATCCTTTATTCTGTTTATACTCGGTAAGTACATAGTTTTATGATTCATGAAATAAGTTTAACATTTTTCAATTCGTGTTTTAAACCGTTTTGCAGAAATATTTTTCTTTTGTTTCTCTAATAGGAATAGAAACAAAGAACAGCTCATTGGTAGGTACAATAAACATTATGTAGCGAATCCCTTCGTGGAATTCATAATCTATCGACCGTTATTTGAAAAAAAATAGAAAGTCTCTCATTCGTCTTTCAGCCGACCCGTAATAAAACTTGGTTGGAAAGTTGGCTGGAATTAATTAATTTTCGGAAAATTTTCACTTGCTAAGTCAATTCGATCGGATACGAGATCTTTACTCGGGTGGGGGATTCATATTGTGATTTTGTATAGTGCACTGTGTTATATTTACCAAGCCTTTTAATTTAATACCCATATCGTAGAGTTGAAAAAAACTACATTATCCACCGTATTTATCGACGGTCATTTTGGATTTTGATAATGTAAAGTGCACTGTATTCAACTCACCAAGCTCGTTAATTTGATACCCATATTGACAACCAAAAGAACTAAGTGGTCTTGTTTGTGGTCCGCGATCTTGCAGCTGCGGTCATGTAGGATTAACACTAATATGAAATTTGTGTTTATAGTTGTGTTGTCACCAGAATCATAGGCGTATACCAAATTTAAAAACCATCGTTTGACGGAAAGAGGGTAATATTTCAATGACTAAATTTGAAATACTTACAAAACAAACGGGGTAAGTTAAATAAAAATAAAACCGTTTAAAAACTTACCATTTATAGATTATACTAATTCAGACTGTTTTATTTAATGTTGGATTTAGAAGTCTACCATTATTTTAACTTCCTTTATCAGTTGTAACGTTATTCTCGTCATGCGATCAAATAATTATAAGTTTGAGGAGTTTGAGACCGTTTAGATCTGTTTATGCATTTGTGTATTATTCAATACGGTCATGAGTGCAACTTCTAATTCGATGTATATGAATACTAGCAAATCTGCAAAAATAATCTTTACTTGTGGTGTTAACACTATAATATCATCTTCACAATAAAAAAATCATAAAGAGGTCTTAGTTCGGATTTCTTGAAAATTTCTTTGATGTATCAAAATAGTAAAAAGATTAGTAAGCAATACCAGGAACAGTAATTTGTTTAAGCAATAGCATCGTACTTATAAACTCTCTTTTATTCTAGTTCTATTCTAATAGGGATAATAATAGTTAAACGTATATATTTTAAGTAGGTAATCCTATCCATTTGGGGTGCTTCTTTTCTTATAATATGATACCTTCTTACTACGAGAATTGAGGCAGCGTCGGTCACAGTGGCGGCGGCAGTCTTCGACAGTAAATGCGATCCGGGTGGGGGTTCGATTCCCTCGGGGGAGTGAGTCTATTTAAAATATTTTCACTTCCTCGCTCGGGTAAAAAGCAAATTTCGGCGTCGAGTTACCACTCAAACACGCAATGTCTCGATTCAGGGAAAGCGCGAAGCAAAAACGGAATGGCCGTTGGACAATAGCGTACATCTGGTCTACCCTGCTATGCGGGATAAAGTGTGAAGCTGAAAAGAAAAAAAACATAAAATCAAAACGATAGTTGGTTTCAAGCTCCGCTACTTTTGTAGATCGTTAATGTATTACATAGACGAATCGAGTTACCATCCTACAGTTTTTCTATATGACAAACTATATGGAACGTAAACATACACGATAACCATAAAAATATACCAACTTACAAAAATCTGATTCGTAATGTTGACTCCGGTTGACTCGTAAGAAAAGAAATGTGCCAATTAATCGGCAAGTCAGCCATTATTTACATAAAAGCATTTAACTGAACCGCAGATATAATATATTAAAAAGTACTGTCTAAACTACAACAAGTATAGTCATGCTTATGTGTGTCGCAAGGCCAATACTCGCAATTGGGATAATAATTATGAAAGAGTAATCCGCAACAACCGGATTTCGCTGCCCGCTATGATCGTGTAATGCCCCGTATTTGACGCTTTGATGGCATTTCGAAGAAGATTACCTAGCAACACTGATTTACCTGATCACCTTTATTTGTTTATATCGGTAAGTACATAGTTTTATGTTCATGAATAAGTTTACATTTAATTCGTGTTTTCAAACGTTTTCAGAACTATTTTTCTTTTGTTTCGCGAATAGGAATTAGAAACAAAGACAGCTCATTGGTAGGTACATAAAAACATATGTAGACTAAACCCTTCGGGGCAGTCTAATCTATCGACCGTTATATGGAAAAAATATGGAAAAGTTCTCACAGTCGTCTTTCAGCCGAGCCCCGTCGTAATAATACTGTTGGAAAAGTTGGCTGGAATAATTAATGTTCGGGAAAATTTTTACGTGCTAATGTCCAATTCGATCGTGATACGAGTGTCTTTAGGGTGGGGGAATTCATATGTGATTTTGTATAGTGCACTGTGTACTATTTATACAAGCCTTTCTTTTAAATTATTGAAGCCCAAATGTGTGAGTTGAAAAAACATACTGTAGTGGGTCACCGTCATTTATCGCCGGTCATTTCGGATTTTGTAAGTGTAACAGTGCACTGTATTCCAACCGCTCACTTAGCTCGTTTATTTGATACCATATTGACAACAAAAGAACCTAAGTGGTGACTGGTTTGTGGTCCCCCCGCACTTGCAGCGCTGGTCAGTAGGGTAACACTAATAACGAAAATTTGTGTTTATAAGTTGTTGTTGACCCCTGTGGAATCATAGGCGTTATACCAAACTTTAAAAACCATCGTTTGACGGATACTTAGGAGGGAATATTTCAATGACTAATTTGCATACTTACACAAACAAAAGGGGTAAGTTAAATAAAATAAAAAACCGTTTAAAAATTACCATTATAGAGTTTCTAATTCAGATGGTTTATTTAATTGGTTGCATTAGAAGTCGACCATATTTTACCTTCCTTTAATCCGTTGTACCGTTATATCGTCAATGCGTATCCATATTTAAGTTGAGGAGTGTGAGACCGTTTGTAGATCGGTTATGAATTTGTGTATTATTCAAGAACGGTCATGAGTGCACATTCTCTTCGATGGTCTATGAATATAGCAAATCTGCCAAAAATAATCTTTCTGTGGTGTAACACTATAATTCATCTTCACATCAAAAAGTAGTCAGAAGATTGGTCTTAGTCGGATCGTAATAATTTCTACTTGATGTATCAAAATAGTGAAAATGATTAGTAGCATACCCGAGCACAGGAATTTTTAAGGCATATAGCATCGTACTTTATAAACTCTCTTTTATTCTGTTCTATTCTAATAGGGAATAATAATAAGTTACCCGTAATCTATTTTAAGTAGTAACCTATCCATGTTGGGAGTGCTTCTTTTCTGATATATGATGAACCTTGTGTTACTCGCTTTTACGTAAGGTTTCTGTGAAAGTGACAATTCGTTAGATTGTATTGTTCAATAAAACACTTTTAAGATATCGCTAGATATATAATATGTAACCAGTGGTTATACTGTACCTTATTAATTTCACGTGTTAATAGCAGTTAGCTCTTTCTAAATGATCGTACTGATACCTTAAGACTATTTATTTTCATGAAATGGTGGCATACTATTGTGTGTATGGAATATAACATATCCCTAGACTATTTTAATATAATAGGTTTATGTTAACAATAACTATCCATGCAGAATATTGAAATTTGGAAATGTGAAAAAAGACCACACCGCGGGGGAATGTGGTCCGCCAGACCTAAAGATCTAAATGTACCTTATAGAACAAAAAAAAATGGAAGAAGAAAAAGAGTAGAAAAACAAAAAAAAAAAAAAAAAAAAGAAAAACAAAACAAAAAGTATTCGATATATTTGGGTTTTATTTAGAAATTAGGAAAACATCCTTACTTGCTTTGTTGTAATTTGTATAGCTTATATTAAAATTATTTACAGATTTCTCGCGACTGGTAAGGCAACGTGTGACTGTAAAGTTCGCGCTCAGTACGGAATGTCTCAAATTCCTCAGAAAAAAGAGTACGGATTGGCTTGACACTAGGTACTTCCTGTCTACTCAGCTATGAGGGATGAAAAAGTGAAACTAAAAAAAATAAACACCAGAATTGCTCGTTTAAACAATTAATTTGCAAGATAATAACGATTATATTTACAGTTATAATATGCTTATATCAAAAAACTACGGCTATCAAGAAAATATTATAAATTATTTATGTTATAAAAAAAATATTTTTTTCCTTTCTACAGCAAACTTAAGTTATTTTAACAAGAATTTTAATATTAAAAAAATCTAAGATAATAGAAACGAACCTGAAATGTTAAGATAACGATAGACCACTTCGCTTTCGAATTCTGAATACTCTTACCAAACAATACAATACAGTCGTCAATATATTAGAATTAAATTAATCCCTACTTTAAATACCATATAATGGTGTTAAAGTGACTCTAGTATAGTCAAGGCGTTCTTTATTGATTCCCGCCCTCCGCCCACTGCCATTCGCGACGTATGTAGGTACGCATACGTACGTATGATTCGCCGCTACGCTAACAGCCGCCCTGCCCTAAATACCTGTATTATGTTCTTAGATATTTATTTTAAAGCCATTTTGTAAAGAATAATATAGATTTTCATTAAATATACAACGTATTCAAATTATTTAATTGTCCGAGAAGTAATTAACCAAACAGCTACATATAAAGCCCATTATTGTCTAAATCGTAAAAGATAAAATAATTACTGATAGTATTGTTCAATTATTAGTAAAATATCGCCTATATGAATCCTGAATATAGCAGCTTTGTTTTAGTAAAAAAATTCATTGTCAGATAAGTAGATTTAGCCACGTTTTTTATTCGGGCGGCTGTGGAACTCATTGCTGCATACAATCCAGGGATCTTCAAATATACAGTAAATAAGTACCTTTTAGGCAAGCTTATATTATCATAGACCAAATCAACTCTTAACACGACGCCTGATGTAGTCAAACGCATGGCCTATTAAATATAAACAATATAATCCCCTCCAAACTTCATCTTTAAGCCATAAGATAATCTAATAAACGCTTCAGTATGGCTTTAAACAATAGAATTGAAGACAGCTATTTGTGAACATTTTATATGATATTTTATAGATATCTCGTTGTGATATGTATATCTCGTTGTTGCAGAATGCGCAAAGTTAATTTAATACGTACTATTTATTCATCCATTCATTCATAAACAATTAATTTAACATACGAAAATGATAATTCAGCAAAAAATAGTTTTATATCTATATATTCGATTTTTAATCAGAATAAACACTATTTATAAGAAAGGGGCGCCCTTTCTTGTAAATAGTATTTATTCTACACCAAGAAGCCGCCCAGTACTGCATGACTACCTTCGTACCGTAGTCATACAGTACTGGGTTAGTTCATGTATCACCTAAATAAATCGAGTTACCGTTCTACATTTCTCTATATTACAAACTATACTTTAATACTTTTCTTTTGTTTCTCTAATAGGAATGGGAACAAAGAACAGCTCATTGGGAGGTGCAATAAACATTATGTAGCGAATTCCTTCGTGGAATTCATAATTTATCTATTAAATCTCTCTATGGCCATATTACAAATTATAAAAAATAAAAGTTATTGAAAAATTTCTATTTATTTATATTTTCTATTAATTTATTTATATCAAATAAAACAAATCTACATAGATATAAACCAGGTGAAATGTGAAACTTTAATGAAAGCTAGAAAGAAAGAAATACTGTATTTTTTTAAATTAATCAGAACAAAATTATATAATTTGATATTTATTCTATATAATAAAGGAAAAAAAAATGAATCTCACTGTTATGGTCGATCATAACAAAACGACCATAATGTATGCAAGACCGCGCGCCGAAACGCTGTCTGTCTAATAATAATTTACTAAACCCGTTAACAGGCCTTATATAAATATGACTTTTGAAAAGTGTCTCAGGTATACTCTAAAGTTTGATCGCCATAGAAAATATAAATTGTTTATTAAATCGAAAAGTACTGTAAGAATGCGTCTTTGCACGCAATTTTACACTTTTTTTTAATTTCACGCTGTTCTTAAAGAAAGCGATGCAGAGATGACACTTATTGCCTATTAATAATATCAATTAATATAATCTCTATATCAATGTTTTCAGATTTCGTGTCACTGAACAAGAATCGGGATCTATAGTGAAGAAAATTCCTAGCCAAAACCTTTATCATTTATTTCTACTATCTTCCCTTACAAAACCGTTTTTCTTATTCTTGAATAGAAAATAGATAATCAATAGACTTAGTAATAACGTTGTGTTGATTAGTTGGCAAAGTGGAATATGGAGAAAACTGATGTCTTATATAATTAGTCTTTTACATCTTTATTTAATTTTAATGTGACAATTATAAAAATTAGGGAAAATTATTTAAAACTATTTTTTATGCATTACTGTGCTATTTCGTGTTAATATCAACGTACGGATAAATTTTGAAAACTTTGATTTCAATTATAAACAAATAATTACTAACATTTTCTAATAACTATGTCTATGCTATATCAAATGTACACTTTTAGATTCATACCGATTTAGAATAAAATATCCTATTCTTCGGATCGTCTAGTTCTTACACTATGGACACCGGTGTGGATAAGACGGTCTTATAGAAGAGCTTTAAAAATAGAAAATATAAGATATTTAACTAAACCTTCCAAGTATGCTAACTAGATAGACAGATAAACTTGTTATAATTGGGCAGTTTTAGATCCATAATAAGTTCAATATCAGGAACATTACGAGATTTCCCCCTCAAGGGAATTATTTCGTACATCTTTCTCCTAATGGGTATTACATAAAAATATTGGAATTAATATACGCCATTCATAGTTTTCATTTTAAAGAAGTGAAAAATCCTCATGAATTGTGAATTGTGGAATTTCTTGTTTTTTGTCAATAGATACAACAACAATACATACCTATTTATTATTATTATAGATACTGATTTACATTACCGTCTTATGTCTAATTTATTTAAGAAAGTGTCATGAAATATTTTAATAAAATCATTAAATCTAGTTTTTTATTAGATAAATATTAAATAGACGCATACACTAATATCAAAATCCTAGTGCTTACATATTTATAGACTACCTTAAAATAAGTAAATAAGCGGATATAAATATTTTCAGCCCTAATTTTATTCTTTCCAATTTCTATATCTAATCTGCTGTAAAAAGTACAGAGAAACAAAAGAAAGAGATTTAAATGAACTAGTGATTGTCCGCTGTTTACCTGAGGACGATACAATGAGAGGGCTGATGTTTGGACACCAACCCCTCCACCGTCATCTTTGTAAAGTAACACAACTAATTTCGCGAGACTAGTCAGTTTGTGTTTAGTGATCTTGTGAGCACCTAGAAACAAATAAATTGTTGAAATTTTTTAATTCCTTCGATTTTACAATAAAAATGACTTCTTTCGTACCCAAGCAGACGGAACTAGAGGCAGCACAAGCGTTATTGGATCTTCATGCTTATCTTAGTGGACATACAGAAACATGTAAGTTTACAATTTTGTTAAGAATTATTTGTATAACTTATATTTACAATATAAATTGGCTTAAATGTATTTTATTATTAAATATTTTACTTTTTTTATTTGTTAAGTAATTTATTTTGCTTCTCAGCTGGCGAGAAAGTTGACAAACCGTCAATTTTTGGGACTTTCATCAGTTCACCGGTACGTTTATTTTTTTAATATTCTATAACATATAAAGTACGTACGTCTTATTATTTTTAAAGTGTTATTTATTTACCAAAATTTACATAACTTTTAACTAAAATTTTAACTGCTCAAGTCGTCAAAGTCGTCGTTAAAATATTTTAAACGAGCCACATTTTTTATTCATAAATTTTTGTAAACCTTACATTTTTATATTAATGTTATTTTAAATTTTGATTAATTTCCGATTGCTACTGATATTACTACTATACCGTAGATAACAAAGTATTATGTTTTTACAATTTGTCTGTAACGCATTAACATCATTTTTAGATGGAGGACTTGCCGAAAAGTAGCACCCCGAAATCTAAATTTTTAGCTAAATGGAACAATTCTATAGAAAAAACAGAAAAACAGAAAAGTGATGTAAAAAATGGAAAACTACGCGACGCTGAAACTCAAACTGATTCTATACCAGTGTTGCATCTTTCTATCGAAAATTTGTCCCTTAAGAAGCGACTTCAAAGTTACGAAGATAGATTCTCAGCTACAGATTCCTTTACTGAACGTCATTCTGGATCACCGAAAAAGACCTCGAAGTCTTTGCGAAAATGTATCAGACGTACCTACACGTCGCTTAGCATCGCCCAATCAGTAAGTATTTTTAATCAATATAAATTATTTATTCATAATATTATATATTGAAATATTATTGAAGTTGTATTGAAATATTTGTAGAGCTCTCATGAAAACGCCGCGAATGACAAAGGATATATCAATTATAAGAAAGCAACACCGGACAAGGAAATTCAAAGCTCTAACACCGATATGGTAAGACTAACTTACATGACTAATGCTAAAGCATGAATAGTGCAGTGAGTATTAAATAAAATAAAACATACCTTTTCCAGGTTCCTATTGGTGATGGAAATGCCAAAGTTCCAGCACGCCTCCTGAAGTCTGTTGACTGGTCTTGTCACTCAAGTGCGACTCGAAAATTGTTAACTGCAGTATTTTCGAGACAGTAAGTAGCCCCCATGACTATAATAGATTATTTAATAAAACTATCACGATATCTTAGATCCATTAAAATAAATTTAATTATTTATTTGTTTATAGGGTGTTGGCTACTCATTCAATGACTGGAAAGCCTTCACCAGCTTTTCCCAACAAGCCAGCCAAAAAAAAATTAGATGCAGCTTTAGTAAATGATATCGTTCAAACAGTTGTGGAGAGGTGTGGGGTGCCAGAAAATATAGTGAGGTGCGAAATTTTTTCATATTTTATTTTATGGAATATTTTAAATTTTATTTTGTAACGTAAATGAAATATTAATAATGCCTATTTTCAGAACTAATATAACGACCAAATGCGCCGATGAAAGCAAAATGCTTCGCACTCGTCAGCAAATCAAAATCATAAAGAGAATTAAAAAGCATAAGAAAGAGAATTTACCGCCGTCCGATGATTCAGATTTTTCTGATTAATTACATCTTTCTACGTAAGTAATGTAAATAACTTGAATTTGGGCAGAAAGCGAAGTACGGAGTGTCTTGACAAAGTATTACTTATCTACCTCATAGCAATGCGGGGTAAAAACGTGAAATGAAAAAAATGTATTTGTTTAATCAGTACTAAGATATAAATTACTAAACATGAAATTAAAAAACGTTCGTTATGCCAACAAAAATGTAACATTAAACTTTATTATATTGCAGATTTCTAAAAACCTGACGACGATTGGCAAAGTGAAAGAGGACTGGCAAATTATTTAGACATGTGTGATTCGTGTGTCTCTTAGAAAACAAATCATCAAACTTTGAAAATATCTGAATTTGATTTGATGTACAATAAAACTTATTAAACTATTATTTATTTTGTTTAATACTTTATTTTCATTGAATAGGAAGCCAACGTTGCATACAATGTTGCTACTTATTCTAGACATTCTTACATATCTATGACAATAATTGTATACCTCACTTATAGGCTCACTTATAAGTCCGAAAAAAGTAGAGTTCCAAAAAAAGTTAAATGAAGTAATTACAAAATATATGACCTAAATTATACATAAGAACAGTAAAATAAAAATATTCAAATATAAAAAACAACTAATAAATTGACATGAAAAGTGCTAGTAACTTGCTGCACGCCAAAACGGTAGAACTGTGAAATATTAAATGGCGAACATTTTTTTGTTAGTTAAGTTGTTGTTTAAAGATATTATCAACTATAAAAAATATTATTAACACAGGAGAAAAAGACTTGAAAAGATTTGGGCGGAAAGCGAAATAACTCCGTATTTCGCTTCGTTCGTCTTCGTTTGTCGTTCGTTTCGTCTTGACAAAGTATTATTATTAAATATAAATGACTAAAGGTGAAATTATAAACGTTCTTTATGTCAACAAAAGTGTAACATTAAACGTAATTATATTGCAGATTTCAGAAAACCTGACGACGATCGGCAAAGCGAAAGAGGACTGGCAATATTATTTAGACATGTGTGATTCGTGTGTCAAAAGCAAATCATCCAACTTTGAAAATATCTGAATATCTTTTACGCTTAATTATATATCTATGACAATAATTGTATACCTCACTTATAGACTAACTCGACAAGCATAATGAAATAATACAAAACTAATAAAAATAGTTCGAAAGTGAAATTAAGTAATTATGAAAAGCATGACTTAAATTACACATAAAAAAATAAAATAATAGAATTATAAAAAAAACATATTTAAATTAACATCGAAACTGCTAGTAACTTGCTGCACGCCAAAACGGTAGAACTGTGAAATATTAAATGGCGAATATTTTTTTGATTTCATATTTAAAAGATATTATTAACTATAAAGAACATTATTAACACAGGAGAAAAAGACTTAGGAAACGTATAACATGGTTAATATTAAAAATCTAAGCATAATGGGACTTGAACCACCGCCTCTTGCCATTATGTCACTTAATTGATTAGAGCACTTGAACGGTTCCAGTAAGAGCCGCGAGTTGGACTTTTTTCATTTGAAATACGACGATTTGACGTTAAAATCAGAGGAATACTATTATCTTTCAGTTAATAGTGTTCCTCCCTTAATGTTAGTATATTAGCCAAAATAAGTTCTTAATTGGGTCATAAGTTTTTGATTTAGATTGTTTTTATTTCATAGAAGAATTGTGGAAAATGGAGCTAAAATTTTCAAGATCAGGGAATAGTGCCTGAATTAAACTATCTACATTCTTACACACACTAACTTTCCAGGCCGGCAATGCTTCTGTAGCTCCCCTGGTGTTACAAGGGGCCGTGGGTGGTGGTGACGTTCTACCATCACGTGACCCGCACGCTCGATTAACTTTGCCTATCGTGTAAAAAAATTCTAATCTAAATGTAGTAAATATAAAAGTTTTTAAGGTTCTATCTAAAGCCTCGATACGAGCCCTGTTGTGACTCTCGGTAAATTCATAAATAGTCAATTATTGATCGTGCAAAAACTTGCCGTGAGGTCTATTTTCTCTTATTTTATAGGTGACAGACGTAATACATTTCAATATATCAAAAAAAAATATTCTTAACAAAATGGAATGAGACCGTCAATAAAAAGAATACTGTAGCTAAGAAAGATGTAAAACTACAGACAAATGAAGATATGGCAATACTAATTGCTAATAAAAACAAACAATGAAACGGCTTACAGATGAAAATTTTGTTTAAAAGAGGAATTAAAGAAATATGAGAAATCTACTTAAACAATGGAATCAATAGAGAATAAAACACCTGAAAGAACATCTACACGAAATCGTAGAGCGGGCTTTGGTTTGCTTATAAAGCCCTAGTGCGAATACTTACTGTTTTGTTTTATTATTGCCTATTTACTGATATACCTACTTAAGTATATTTTATTGTTTGTTTATTATGTAAAATAAAAACGATTCTTTTTCTCATTTTAGAACGAAGATCTAGATACAATAGATAGTGAAGAACGTAAATTTGCTACAGGCAATACTCTAAAGAAGCTAAAAACCAGCACAAACACATGTTATGATATGGTAGGGATTTTTTTTCAACTCAATAATTTTAAGCATATTATAATAATGCATAATAATATTCCATTTAATATAACGTGTATTTTATAATTCAGATTAAACTCGGAGAAGGTAATGCGACGGTTTCGACTCGAGTTTTCAAAAGTATAGATTGGGGATGTCATTCCAATGCTATACGGAAGCTTTTAACCGCTGTATTTTCTCGACAGTAAGAAAATTTTGATTAAATTAAAAATGTTGCTTATATTGTACTAATTAAAACTAAACATGCCAATAATGCATTTTTTATGTTTTTTAGCTTCAACCTTTTATCCCGCATAGCAGGGAAGAAAAAAAGTACCTAGTGTCAAGACACTCCGTACTTCGTACGTAGTGTTTGCCACAAATAAATCTTTTTCCTTACATAATTCCAATATGAGCTTACCAGACTCATTTACTCTCTTATCACCATACTTCCCTACTACGCGTTCGTAACCATGTCCTATAGTTCCGACCCATCCATTTAAATCACCACATACTATTAATTTTTCATTCCCTCTTACACTATCTAGAACTTCCTTGACACTCTCACAGAACTCCTCTAGTTCACTCGATAGAGCTGAAGATACCGGCGCATACGCCACTAACAAGAATATTCTTGTTATCCCCAGCTTGAAGCTAACCCAGAGAAGCCTCGGGCATAATATATCAAATATATTATATTGGATATTAAAGTAATTTTACCTTTTAAAATTTGTAAAAAAAATTAATATACATTCCTTAATTTTTTTGTTGTATAAGAGCCAAACACTAAGGTTATTATCTCCCGAATCATCCGTGTCACTCCTAATAACTGTTAGAGCGCGGGTATCATAACACAAGTTAAATCATACAATGGGTACCGGAGTTCATTAGCACCAGATTAACTGTAAAATATAATTAAGTGTCTTATAATTTTGTAACTGGTTAATGTACATACTTTGAGTCAACAAACATTATTATTATTATTATTATTTATTAAATAAAAATATATAAATATTACACTGTACTGGCCAATCTATTGAAATATCTACAATTATTTTATACTTATAATTGTACAATTATATAGTAAAAGATTATTAAATATAATTATAAAATAAAAAAATGATTAATATATAAATAAAGAAAAAAATAAGGCTTAAGGAATATACTAAGGTTCATAGATGTAAGAAAAATATAATCTTGACATTTGTTTCTCACTTTACACATGATCAACAACTAAACGATTTTACATTAATACTTTAAAGACACCTTTGTTCCTTCGAAATATTCTCTTCCTTGTGCTCTGTTATACATTGGCCAAAATTTTACCATACTATATCAAGTAAGTCCACTCATTCTATTTAACTTGTTATATACCTCTGTATGTAACTAAGTATGTGTGTACATAATTGTAATTTCGAAGTGGATATCTTCAACTAACTAAACTGTAATGATGTACGTTTACATTTAGCTTGGATGGCAATGCATTATATGTGTTATTAAAATCTGATATGTTGATGATAGGTGTTCCGCACAACTAAGGTGAATATCATATGAATATCATACCTACATCGAGAATATCAAATGAAAGTGCTTACTGTGAAAAAATTGAAAAAATATTAACGTCATTCAAATCCAATATGGCGGACTTGTGAAGAAGGTGGAATAAGTTCCTTGTCTTTCTACGTTATGTGTGATATATGAAAGAAGTCGCTAAGATTGCTTAACTTGATAGTGAAAGTTAAATGAAAAGGTGATTTATTCTTTTTGGCGTACTTAAATACATAAAAGTTTAATTTTAAAAAGTGATTTAGAATACCCACTAGATTATATTACGAGTATATCATCAGATATCTATAGATATTTGATATATGAACAATGAAACACAAAACTTTTAAAATTTCTAAGAAAAGGCTTATCAGTAAGCATTGGTAGGTGTTACTAGAAAAGAAGCACCCATATGAATAGGATTACCCGCTTTAAATAACTGTGAGTAATTATGTTTAAAAAATATATATTTAAGATTTCTTAAAAGTTTAGACTTTTATTATCCCTATAAGAATAGAACTAGAATAAAGGAAAGTTTATTAGTACAACGCTATTGTTTAAATAAATTACTGTTCCTGGTATTACTTACTAACCTTTTCAGTATTTTGATACATCAAAGAAAATTTCACTCTACCGAACTCCAACTCTCTTTATGAATTCTTTTATTGTGTAGAAGGTATTATAGTGTTACACACCTCTCATAGAGGTTGTTTTTGCAGAAGTGTTCTCCGCCCGCTACCATTCGCGACGTATGTAGGTACGCATACGTACATATGATTCGCCGCTACGCTAACAGCCGGCCTGCCCTCATTACCTGTATTATGTTCTTAGATATTTATTTTAAAGCCGTTTTGTAAAGAATAATAGATTTTCAATCGGATGAGAAGTAATTAACCAAATAGCTACATATGAAGCCCATTATTGTCTAATTCGTAAAAGATAAAATAATTACAGAATATCGCAGCTTTCTGTTAGTAAAAAAATTTGATAGTGAGATAAGTATATTTTTTCCACGTTTTTAATTCGGGCGGCTGTGGAACTCATTGCTAGCTTCTGTATTTCCGAAGTCATACAATCCAGGGATCTTCAAATATACATTATATAGGTACCTTTAAGGCAAGTTTATATTACCATGGACCAAATTAACTCTTAACTCTAGGCCTGATGTGGTCAAACGCATGGCCTTAATAGATATAAAAAATATAATCCCCTCCAAACTTATTCTTTACGCCATAAGACGATGTATAAATAGCTTTAGTTTGGTTTTAATCAATAGAATTAACGACAGCTATTTGTGAATATTTTATATGACATTCTAAATTGTATTAAAAGTACATAGATGTGCCGTTTGCTTATATGAATGAGGTTTTAATATCAACATTAAACAGAACGTGGCTTCAAGCTCCGCTACTTTGTAGATATCCTTAAATAGGCGTCATATTGATATTTTACTAATTACTAATAATATCATATGTTTTAATGTGTATATCTCGTTGTTGCAGGATACGCAAAGTTAATTAAATACATACTATTTATTCATTCATTCATTCATAAACAATAAATTCAACATATGGTAATGATATTTCTGCAACAAATATTTTTGTATCTATAAACTCGATTCTTAATCAGAATAAACTCAATTTACAAGCAAGGGCGCCACACCACGAAGCCACCCAGTGCTGCATGACTACAGTACCTTTGTACTTTATTTCATGTATCTCCTAAAGGAATCGAGTTACCGTTCCACATTCTTCTATATTACAAACTATATTTTAATGTAAAAAATAATAATAAAAATATACTAATTTACAAAAAATCTGATTTTTAATATTGACTTCCGGTTTTACAAGTAATAAAACTCATTACCCCAAGTATTCATTATTAATCATAATTGCAAACAAGCTAATCAACCTATTCCAGCTCTATTTTCCACAATTCTTCTACAAAATAAAAAAATCTAAATCAAAGTCTTATGACCCAAATAAGAACTTAGTTTGGCTAATATACTAACATTAAGGGAGTGACCGTATTAACTGAAAGATAAATAGTGTTCCTCCGATTTTAACGTCAAATCGTCGTATTTCAAACGAAAAAAGTCCAACTCGCTGCTCTTACTGTAACCGTCCAAGTACTCTAATCACTTAAGTGACACAATGGCAAGAGGCGATGGTTCAAGTCCCGTTATGCTCAGATTATTTATTGTTAATTATGTTATACGTTTTCTGGGTCTTTTTCTCCTGTGTTATAGTTAATAATGTCTTTTAAATATGAAACCAACAAAATATTCGCCATTTAATATTTCACAGTTCTAACGTTTTGGCGTGCAGCAAGTTACTAGCAGTTTCGATGTTAATTTAAATATGTTTTTTTATAATTCTATTATTTTATTTTTTTATGTGTAATTTAAGTCATGCTTTTCATAATTACTTAATTTCACTTTCGAACTATTTTTATTAGTTTTGTATTATTTCATTATGCTTGTCGAGTTAGTCTATAAGTGAGGTATACAATTATTTTCATAGATATATAAAAATGTCTAGAAAAAGTAGCAACATTGTATGCAACATTGGCTTCCTATTCAATAAAAATAAAATATTAAACAAAATAAATAATAGTTTAATAAGTTTTATTGTACATCGTAAAAAATAGTTTTAAGCGTATAAGAAATTCAGACATTTTTAAAGTTAGATGATTTGTTTTCTAAGAGACACACGAATCACACATGTCTAAATAATTTTGCCAGTCTTCTTTCACTTTGCCAATCGTCGTCAGGTTTTCAGAAATCTGTAATATAATAAAGTTGAATGTTACATTTTTGTTGGCATAACGAACGTTTTTTTTAATTTCATGTTTAGTAATTTATATTTTTTTTTCATTTTACCCCGCATTGCTATGAGGTAGATAAGTAATACTTTGTCAAGACACTCCGTACTTCGCTTTCTGCCCAAATTCAAGTTATTTACATTACTTACGTAGAAAGATGTAATTAATCAGAAAAATCTGAATCATCGGACGGCGGTAAATTCTCTTTCTTATGCTTTTTAGTTCTCTTTATCATTTTTATTTGCTGACGAGTACGAAGCATTTTACTTTCATCGGCGCATTTTGTTGTTATGTTAGTTCTGAAAATAGGCATTATTAATATTTCATTTACGTTACAAAATAAAATTTAAAATATTCCATAAAATAAAATATGAAAAAATTTCGCACCTCACTAAATTTTCTGGCACCCCACACCTCTCCACAACTGTTTGAACGATATCATTTACTAATGCTGCATCTAATTTTTTTTTGGCTGGCTTGTTGGGAAAAGCTGGTGAAGGCTTACCAGTCAATGAATGAGTAGCCAACACTCTATAAAGAAATAAATAAATTTATTTAATGGATCTAAGACGCCGTGATAGTTTTATTAAATAATCTATTATAGTCATGGGGGGCTACTTACTGTCTCGAAAATACTGCTGTTAACAATTTTCGCGTCGCACTTGAGTGACAAGACCAGTCTACAGACTTCAGGAGGCGTGCTGGAACTTTGGCATTTCCATCACCAATAGGAACCTGGAAAAGGCATGTTTTATTTTATTTAATACTCACTGCACTATTCATGCTTTAGCATTAGTCATGTAAGCTAGTCTTACCATATCGGTGTTAGAGCTTTGAATCTCCTTGTCCGGTGTTGCTTTCTTATAATTGTTATATCCTTTGTCATTCGCGGCGTTTTCATGAGAGCTCTACAAATATTTCAATACAACTTAAATAAGTTTTCAATATATAATATTATGAATAAATAATTTATATTGATTAAAAATACTTACTGATTGGGCGATGCTAAGCGACGTGTTAGTACGTCTGTTACATTTTCGCAAAGACTCCGAGGTCTTTTTCGGTGATCCAGAATGACGTTCAGTAAAGGAATCTGTAGCCGAGAATCTATCTTCGTAACTTTGAAGTCGCTTCTTAAGGGACAAATTTTCGATAGAAAGATGCTTTATTAATTTTTCTTCTTTTTGCAGCAACACTGGTATGGAATCGGTTTGAGTTTCAGCGTCGCGTAGTTTTCCATTTTTTAAAATTGACGGTTTTTCAATTTTCTCGCCAGCTGAAAAGCAAAATAAATTACTTAAAAATTAAAAAATAGTAAAATATTTAATAATAAATACATTTAAGCCTATTTATATTGTAAATATAAGTTATACAAATAATTCTTAACAAAATTGTAAACTTACATGTTTCTGTAAGTCCACTAAGATAAGCATGAAGATCCAATAACGCTTGGGCTGCCTCTAGTTCCGTCTGCTTGGGTACGAAAGAAGTCATTTTATTTTAAATTCGTAAGAATTATAAATTTCAACAATTTATTTGTTTCTAGGTGGTCACAAGATCACTAAACACAAACTGACTAGTCTCGCGAAATTAGTTGTGTTACTTTACAAAGATGACGGTGGAGGGGTTGGTGTCCAAACATCAGCCCTCTCATTGTATCGTACTCAGGTAAACAGCGGACAATCAGTAGTTCATTTAAATCTCTTTCTTTTGTTTCTCTGTACTTTTTACAGCAGATTAGATATAGAAATTGGAAAGAATAAAGTTAGGGCTGAAAATATTTATATCCGCTTATTTACTTATTTTAAGGTAGTCTATAAATAGTCTATAAATATGTAAGCACTAGGATTTTGAAATTAGGGTATTTAATATTTATCTAATAAAAAACTAGATTTAATGATTTTATTAAAATATTTCATGACACTTTCTTAAATAAATTAGACATAAGACGGTAATGTAAATCAGTATCTATAATAATAATAAATAGGTATGTATTGTTGTTGTATCTATTGACAAAAAACGAGAAATTCCACAATTCACAATTCATGAGGATTTCTCACTTCTTTGAAATGAAAACTATGAAAAGGCGTAAATTAATTCCAATATTTTTATTTAATACCCATAAGGGGACAGATTTACGACAAAATTCCCTTGAGGGAGAATACTCGCAGTGTACCTGATATTGAACTTATTATGGACGTTAATAATAATGATTACTTGGGGTAATGAGTTTTATTAAGAGTAAAACCGGAAGTCAATATTAAAAATCTGATTTTTTGTAAATTGGTATATTTTTATGTTTTATTATTTTTACGTTAAAATATACTTTGTAATAAAGAAAAATGTAGAATAGTAACGTGATTCCTTTAGGAGATACATGAACTAAAGTACGAAGGTACGTACGTAAGTACGAACGAAGGTAACGGTACGAAGGTAAGGCAGCCTTGCTTTTAAATTCAGTTTATTTTGATTAAGAATCAAGCTTATAGATATAAAAATATTTGTTGCTGACATATCATTTTCGTATGTTTAATTTATTATTTATGAATGAATGAATGAAAAAAAAGAATGTATTAAATTAACTCTGCGTATTCTGCAACAACTAGATATACACATTAAAACATATGATATTATTAGTAATTAATAATATATCAATATGACAACTATTTAAGGATATCTACAAAGTAGCGGAGCTTGGAGCCGCGTTCTGTTTAATGTTGATATAAAAACCTCAATCATGTAAGCAATCGGCACATCTATGTACTTTTAATATATTTTTACCATCATATAAAATATTCACAAATAGCTGTCTATAATTCAATTGATTAAAACCATACTAAAGCTATTAATACATTATCTTATAGCGTAAAGAAGAAGTTTGGAGGGGATTATATTTTTTATATTTAATAGGCCATGCGTTTGACCACATCAGGCCTAGAGTTAAGAGTTAATTTGGTCTATGATAATATACACTTGCCTAAAAGGTACCTGTATACTATATATTTGAAGATCCCTGGATTGTATGACTTCGGAAATACAGACGCTAACAATGAGTTCCACAGCCGCCTGAATAAAAAACGTGGCAAAATATACTTATCTGACTATGAAATTTTTTACTAACGGAAAGCTGTGATATTCAGGAGTCATATAGGCTATATTTTACTTATAATTCAAGAAGACTATCAGTAATTATTTTATCTTTTACGAATTAGACAATAATGGGCTTCATATGTAGCTATTTGCTTAATCACTTTTCATACAATTAAGTAATTTAATGAAAATATAAGTTTTTCAAAACGGAAATTCTTTACAAAACAGCTTTAAAATAAATATCTAAGAAGATAATACAGGTTCAATACCTGTATTATCTTCTTAGATATAGGGCAGGGCGGCTGTTAGCGTAGCGGCGAATCATATGTACGTATGCGTACATACGTCGCGAATGGTAGCGGACTGAGGGCGGGAATCAAAATAAATCGCCTTGACTATTCTAGAGTCACTTTAACACCATAACGTGGTATTTAAAGTGGCATTAAATTAAATTCTAATATATTGACGACTGTATTGTATTGTTTGGTAAGAGTATTCAGAAGTCGAAAGTGAAGTGGTCTATCGTTATCTTAACTTTCCTTAACGATATAATTATACCTTTTTGCAGTTTTATTTTAAACCAAAAAGAAGTATCTATATATCGAAATAAATTCGTGAACAAACCGTGTGAGTTACTTTTAAAATAAGTCGTGACTGAAGCTACAAATTCTTTGACCATTAATACTAGCACTTCTGCAAAAACAACCTTTATGAGCGGTGTATAACACTATAATACCTTGTACACAAGAAGAGAGAGAGAGTTCATAAAGAAAGTTGTAGTGCGGTAGAGTGAAATTTTGTTTGATGTATCAAAATACTGAAAAGCTTAGCAAGTAATACCAGGAAAGTAATTTATTTAAACAATAGCGTCGTACTAATAAACTCCTTTATTCTAGTTCTATTTTTATAGGGATAATAAAAGTGTAAACTTTTAAGAAATCTTAAATATATTTTTTAAATACAATTACTCTTAGTCATTTAAAGCGGGTAATCCTATTCATATGGGTGCTTCTTTTCTAATAAGCACACACTTAACAACGCTTACTGATAAGTCTTTTCTTTTAAATGTTAAAAGTTTTGTATATCACTGTTCGTATATAAAATATTTATAGATATCTGATGATATACGCGTAATATAACCTAGTGGATATTCTTTATGTAGTTAATTTCCGCTTATTAATAACATTTCTTTAAATCTAAAGTTAGTAATTATATCATCACTTAAAAGTCCAAAAAAAATCTATTTCATTTGTAATTAATTTGGGTTTTAGATACACGTATTAAACTAAAGTTAAAAAATTAAAAGTTCTAAAACACCTTTTAAAATTAAACATTTATTTAAGTACGCCAAAAAGAATAAATCACCTTTTCATTTAACTTTCACTATCAAGTTAAGCAATCTTAGCGAGTTCTTTCATATATCACACATAACGTAGAAAGACATAAGGAACTTATTCCACCATCTTCATAAGTCCGCCATATTGGATTTGGAATGACGTCAATATTTTTTTCAAATTATTCTCAGTAAGAAAGGGTCTTTTGATATTCTTGTTGTAGGTATGATATTCATATGATATTCATCTTAGGTGTTCCAACATGTCAGATTTTGATAATACATATAATACATCGCCATCCAAACTAAACGTATACGTACATAATTACAGTTTAGTTAGTTGAAGATATCCACTTCGAAATTGATTTGCATGATTTGAAATGTACAAGCATAGTTACACACAGAGGTACATAACAAGTTAAATAGAATGAGTGGACCTACTTGATATAGAATGGTAAAATTTTGGGCAGTGTATAACAGAGCATAAGGGGAGAATATTTCGAAGGAACAAAGGTGTCTTTAAAGTAATTATGGTAAAATCGTTTAGTTGTTGATCATGTGTATGGTGAGAAACAAATTGATGTCAAGATTACATTTTTCTTACATCTATGAACCTTATTATATTCCTTAAGCCTTATTTTTTTCTTTATGTATATATTAATAATTCTGGTATTTTATAATTATATTTTACAATTTTTTATTATATAATTGTACAATTATAAGTATAAAATAGTTGTAGATATTTCAAAAGATTGACGTTTTAATTTAAAGGAACGTTTTCTGAAATATGGATTTATTTTTAACCCAAATAATTTATAAAGCCAACTCTCGACCAATTATCGACGTATTTTAACTCTTGTAATCGATAACTCCGCTGTGATCAACTTAATTTAAACATCTACCAGTTCAGCAAAGACCATAGGACCACAATGGCTTATAAAACCGAGCAATGAACTAGAAAATTATTATTGACACATGTTGATAATTGGAAATAGTAAATTATGGTGATTCAGTAATTGACATCAGCAATTAAAGCAAAAAACAAACTTCTAAGCATTTGTACTAACCAAAACCGATACAATAATTTCCATAAAATCAACACATCAAAACGCCAAATGACAGAAGGAAGCATATTGTCTAAGACATGGTGTAGCTTTGTAACAAAATTGATTTCCTTTTTTTAGTTTTCAAATATTTACTATGCTTGTCGAGTTATATAAGTGAGGTATACAATTATTGTCATAGATATGTAAGAATGTCTAGAATAAGTAGCAACATTGTATGCAACATTGGCTTATGTCGTCAAGTTTTCAGAAATCTGCAATATAATTAAGATTGATGTAACAATTTTTTTGAAATAATAAAAGTTTATAATTACATTTTCAGTCATTTACATCTTTATTACGATTATTATATTAAGCAAGCACATTTAGTTTAGCCTCACGCTTTCATCCCGCGTTGCTATGCGGGTAGACAAGAAATACTTAGCGTCAAGACACTCCGTACTTCGCTTTCCGACAAATTGGAGACACAGCGTTACTCACTATAGATTTACATATATGAAATTTTAGTTAGATATAATATAATCTAATACTTTTCTATAATGCATACTTTAAAATATTTTTATTAAACATCTTTTATTCTTCTTCTTCTCTTTATTCAATATCTGCATCAAGCGAGATGATGTATCTCGCTTCTCCAACAACTCTTCTTCCTCTCGTTTTCTCCAACTTGATTTACTTTTATTATAATCGATTAATAGTTAAATTTATTTTTTTATTCTTAACAAACTAGGTAGGTACCTATGTCATTCTTGAATTTAGTTGTACTAATTAATAATATATCTATTATGCTGAGGTTTTAGGCACGAGTTATATACATTCTCCGAGAGGATCGCACTGGCCCCGAATTGTCATCAAAGTAATGTAAATGCATTTAATACAAAATAAAACAAATATATGTTATATGATATTTAATCAAAATAAAAAACTAAGGTCCTTAAGCAATAATGCCATTAAAATAAAACTAATTGCTACAATATATAACTAAACTTATTTCTAAACTTGTACTGTTCACGGCCCGTTTGACATGTACCATTCATCCCATGGTCAATTGCAGATTACCTGAAATTGCATAAAATGAATAATTTAAAATATAATATTTATAAATGTTTAAAATTTACATTACATTTTTAAACTCAAACTTTAAGTAATTTAAAAATGATGTATGATTTTGTGGTTATTTTGTAAGTACGAAGTACGAAGAATTGATAAATCAATTCTTCGTACTTACAACGTGTGGAATCAAAAATTGTCTATATACAAAACAAACACCCGAATCATCTGATAGTGGAGTGCCTACTTTCGTTCTTTTATATTTCAGCTGACGGCTTCTTGGTATAAAATAAATAAAAATTGCGGGCGGTCGTGGCGCAGTGGGACAACGTCTGACTGTTAACGCAATCGGGTGTGGGTTCGATCCCCACTCAGGGAAGTGATTATATGTAAATTATTTTTACTTCCTCGCTCTGATACAAAAAACAAAGTGCGACGTTTAGTTCCACCACTTAACACGCGATGTTTTGAATTCGGTGGAAAGTGAAGTACGGAATGTCTTGACACTAGGTACTTTCTTTCTTCCCTGCTTTGCGGGATAAAAGGTGAAGCTAAAAAAAATAAAAAAATGCATTATTGGCATGTTGTTTCATTTCGTACAATATAAGCAACATTTTTAATTTAATCAAAATTTTCTTACTGTCAAGAAAATACAGCGGTTAATAGCTTCCGTGTAGCATTGGAATGACATCCCCAATCTATACTTTTGAAGACTCGAGTCGAAACCGTCGCATTACCTACTCCGAGTTTAATCTGAATTATAAAATACACGTTATATTAAATGGAATATTATTATGCAATTATTATAATATGCTTAAAATTATTGTGTTGAAAAAAAATCCCTACCATTTCATAACATGTGTTTGTGCTGGTTTTTAGCTCCTTTAGAGTATTGCCTGTGGCAGATTTACGTTCTTCACTATCTGTTGTCTTCGCTAGTATTCAGTATGATAATAGATCTGCTTATTTATATAATAAAATAAATAAATACGTTGATATATATTCAAAAACTTTAGAGTGTAAAATTAAAATAATAAAATGGATAAAATCTTTAAGTTTTCAAGAAACGGAATTTTTTTAGAATAAAGGAACTAGCATTTATATCCTACTCACACCAACATACACATACAACACACACATACACACACATAAGCACACACACACACGCACACATACACACACACGCACACACACACACACGCACACAGTCACACACACAAATGCTCACGCGCACGCATGCATACACATACATTTCATTATTGTTGTACCTTAAATATCTTGTATACTTGTACCTAATTCGTGATATGGAAGAGTGGAGTTTCCTGGCACAAGCTTTTCATATGCTTAAAAGGAGACTCCAACAACTTTATATTTAAGTACAAACTTGTTAAAGAAAATAAAGAATTTTTATTTTTATTTATTTTATTTTATTGTTGTATCTAGATCTTCGTTTTAAAATGAGAAAAATAATCGTTTTTATTTTACATTATTAACAAACAATAAAATATACTTAGGTATTATAGTAAGTATTCTCATTAGGGCTTTATAATCAACCAAAGCCCGCTCTACGATTTCGTGTGGATGTTGTTTCAGGTATTTTATACTCTATGGATTCCATTGTTAAAGTAGATTTCTCATATTTCTTTAATTCCTCTTTTAAACAAAATTTTCATCTGGCAATATTCCCTGATCTTGAAAATTTCAGCTCCATTTTCCACAATTCTTCTACGAAATAAAAACAATCTAAATCAAAAACTTATGACCCAAATAAGAACTTATTTTGGCTAATATACTAAAATTAAGGGAGGAACACTATTAACTGAAAGATAATAGAATTCCTCCGATTTTAACGTCAAATCGTCGTATTCTAACGAAAAAAGTCCAACTCGCGGCTCTTACTGGAACCGGCCAAGTGCTCTAATCAATCTTCACAAGTGACATAATGGCAAGACTTGGTGGTTCAAGTCCCATTATGTTTAGATTTTTAATATTAACTATGTTATACGTTTCCTAAGTCTTTTTCTCCTGTGTTAATAATATTCTTTATAGTTAATAATATCTTTTAAATATTAAATCAAAAAAATGTTCGCCATTTAATATTTCACAGTTCCACCGTTTTGGCGTGCAGCAAGTTACAAACAGTTTCGATGTTAATTTAAATATGAATTTTTTATGTGTAATTTAAGCTATGTATTTCACAATTACTTAATTTCACTTTCGAACTATTTTTATTAGTTTTGTATTATTTCATTATGCTTGTCGAGTTAGTCTATAAGTGAGGTATACAATTATTGTCATAGATATGTAAGAATGTCTAGCATAAGACACACAAGACAGAATAAGTAGCAACATTGTATGCAACAGTGGCTTCCTATTCAATAAAAATAAAATATTAAACAAAATAAATAATAGTTTAATTAGTTTTATTCTACATCACAAAAAAGAGAATTAAGCGTATAAGAAATTCAGACATTTTCAAAGTTGGATGATTTGTTTTCTAAGATGATTTGTTTTTGACACACGAATCACACATGTCTAAATAATTTTGCCAGTCTTATTTCGCTTTGCTGATCGTCGTCAGGTTTTCTGATATCTGCAATATAATTACGTTTAATGTTACACTTTTGTTGACATAACGAACGTTTATAATTTCATCTTTAGTCATTTATATCTTAATAATAATACTTTGTCAAGTCACTATAATAATACTTTGTCAAGACACTCCGTACTTCGCTTTCCGCCCAAATTCAAGTTATTTACATTACTTACGTAGAAAGATGTAATTAATCAGAAAAATCTGAATCATCGGACGGCGGTAAATTCTCTTTCTTATGCTTTTTAATTCTCTTTATCATTTTTATTTGCTGACGAGTGCGAAGCATTTTGCTTTCATCGGCGCATTTGGTCGTTATATTAGTTCTGAAAATAGGCATTATTAATATTTCATTTACGTTACAAAATAAAATTTAAAATATTCCATAAAATAAAATATGAAAAAATTTCGCACCTCACTAAATTTTCTGGCACCCCACACCTCTCCGCAACTGTTTGAATGATATCATTTACTAATGCTGCATCTAATTTTTTTTTGGCTGGCTTGTTGGGAAAAGCTGTTGAAGGCTTACCAGTCAATGAATGAGTAGCCAACACTCTATAAAGAAATAAATAAATTTATTTTAATGGATCTAAGACGCCGTGATAGTTTTATTAAATAATCTATTATAGTCATGGGGGCTACTTACTGTCTCGAAAATACTGCTGTTAACAATTTTCGCGTCACACTTGAGTGACAAGACCAGTCTACAGACTTCAGGAGGCGTGCTGGAACTTTTGCATTTTCATCACCAATAGGAACCTGGAAAAGGTATGGTTTATTTTATTTAATACTCACTGCACTATTCATGCTTTAGCATTAGTCATGTAAGTTAGTCTACCATATCGGTATTAGAGCTTTGAATCGCCTTGTCCGGTGTTGCTTTCTTATAATTGTTATATCCTTTGTCATTCGCGGCGTTTTCATGGGAGCTCTAAAAATATTTCAATACAATTTAAATAATTTTTCAATATATAATATTATGAAAAAATAATTTATATTGATTAAAAATATTTACTTACTGGGCGATGCTTAGCGACGTTTTAGTACGTTTGTTACATTTTCGCAAAGACTCCGAGGTCTTTTTCGGTGATCCAAATTGACGTTTAGTAAAGGAATCTATAGCCGAGAATCTATCTTCGTAACTTTGAAGTCGCTTTTTAAGGGACAAATTTTCGATAGAAAGATGCTTTATCAGTTTTTCTCCTTTTTGCAGCAACACTGGTATAGAATCTGTTTGAGTTTCAGCGTTGCGTAGTTTTCCATTTTTTAAATCACTATTTTCTGTTTTTTCTATACAATTGTTCCATTTAGCTAAAAATTTAGATTTCGGGGTGCTACTTTTCGGCAAGTCCTCCATCTAAAAATAATGATAATGACAAATTGTAAAAACATAATAATTTGCTATCTACGGTTTAGTAGTAATATCAGTAGCAATCGAAAATTAATCAAAATTTTAAATAACATTTATATAAAAATATATGGTATAAAAAAATTATAAATAAAAAATGTGGCTCGTTTAAAATCCTTTAACGACGAGTCTGACGACTTGATCATAATTTTTGGTATATAAATAACACTTTATAAATAATAAGACATGTACGTACTTTATATGTTATCGAATATTAGAAAAATAAACGTACCGGTGAACTGATAAAAGTCCCAAAAATTGACGGATTTTGAACTATCTCGCCAGCTGAAAAGCAAAATAAATTACTTAACAATTTAAAAAAGTAAAATATTTAATAATAAAATATATTTAAGCCTATTTATATTGTAGATTTAAGTTATACAAATAATTTTTAATAAAATTGAAAATTTACATGTTTCTGTAAGTCCACTAAGATAAGCATGAAGATCCAATAACGCTTGGGCTGCCTCTAGTTCCGTCTGCTTGGGTACGAAAGAAGTCATTTTTATTTAAAAGTCGAAGGAATTACAAAATTTCAACAATTTATTTGTTTCTAGGTGCTCACAAGATCACTAAACACAAACTGACTAGTCTCGCGAAATTAGTTGTGTTACTTTACAAAGATGACGGTGGAGGGGTTGGTGTCCAAACATCAGCCCTCTCATTGTATCGTACTCAGTAAACAGCGGACAATGACTAGTTCATTTAAATCTCTTTCTTTTGTTTCTCTTTACTTTTTACAGCAGATTAGAGATAGAAATTAGAAAGAATAAAATTAGGGCTTAAAATATTTATATCCGCTTATTTACTTATTTTAAGGAAGTCTATAAATATGTAAGCACTAGAATTTTGAAATTAGTATAGGCGTCTATTTAATATTAATCTAATAAAAAACTAGATTTAATGATTTCATTAAAATCTAGTGATTCATTCAATAAAAATATTGTAATACACTTTCTTAAATAAATTAGACATAAGACAGTAATGTCAATCAGTACCTATAATAATAATAAATAGGTATTGTACCTACTATTACTATTGTATCTATTAAAAAAATACGAGAAATTCCACAATTCATAATTCATGAGGATTTCTCACTTCTTTAAAATGAAAACTATGAAAAGGCGTATATTAATTCCAATACTTTTATTTAATACCCATAAGGAGAAAGATGTACGACATAATTCCCTTGATGGGGAAATCTCGTAATGTACCTTTGTAATGTAACTTATTATGGATCTAAATGTGCCCAATTATAACAAGTTTATCCGTCTATCTAGTTAGCATACTTGGAAGGTTTAGTTTAAAGTTAGTAATTATTTGTTTATAATCACTCTCTCCCCCCTCGCACTCTCACCCCCTCTCACTCTCTCCCCCTCTCACTCTCCCCTTCTTACTCTCTCTCTCTTCTCACTCTCTCCCCCTCTTACTATCTCCCCCCTCTCACTCTCCCCCCTCTCACTCTCCCCCCTCTCACTCTCCCCCCTCTCACTCCCTTCCCCCTCTCACTCCCCCCTTTCACTCTCCCCCTCTCACTCTCTCCCCCTCTCAATCTCCCCCCTCTCTCTCCTAGCACTCTCTATCACCCCTCTCTCTCCTCTCACTCTCCGTCCCCTCTCAATCTCTGACCCCTCTCACTCTCCGCCACCTCAGTCCCCTCACACTCTCTGACCCCTATCGCTCTATGTCCCCTCTCTGTACCCTCCCACTCTCCGTACCCTCCCATTCTCCGTCGTTTCCCACTCTCCGTCGCCTACCACTCTCCTTCCCCTCTCACTCTCCGAACCCTATCATTCTCCGGCCCCTCTCACTCTCTGTCGCCTCCCACTCTCCGTCACCTCTCACTCTGCATACCCTCTCACTCTCCGTCGCCTCCCACTCTCCGTCCCCTCTCACTATCCATACCCTCCCACTCTCCGTCCCCTCTCACTCTCTGTCCCTCTCTATCCGTATATATATATATATATATATATACCTATCTGTATATATATATATATAACTAAATGCCAATATATTATATATATATATATATATATATATATATATATATATATATATATATATATATATATATATATATATATATATATAACTAAATGCCTCTTTCACCAGATAGTTACAAACTATGAAATAAATGTTAACTCTACCGGTTGTGGGTTCTATTCCTCGGGGAAATGAGTATACTTAAATTATTCTCATTTCTTCACTCTGGTAAAACAAAGCACGGCGTCAAGTTCCGCCACTCAACACACAATGTATCGAATTCGGCGTAAAACCGATTACGGAGTACCTAGTCAAGACCTAGGTACTTCTTATCTATCCTGCTTTATGGGATAAAAGAGTGAAGTTAAAAAAAATGTATGAAAATCTTTTGTACTAACGTGTTTCCCAATAGGGATGATAGGATTTTGATAGCTCACAGCCGCCATTTTGGTTGTTTAACATTTGACATTTGCATTGTTTTGTATTTAGTAATGTTTGCCATTTAATCATGAATAAGTACACGTTACCTCAACGTTTAGAAATTGTCCAAATTTTCTACCAAAATTCGAGAAATATTGTCTCTACTCAAAGAGCATTTCGTGCTAAATATGGTCGTCATGGTGCACCGTCTGAGCTCGCTATACGTCGCATAATCCTAAAACTGGAAAGTGGATATTCTTTGCACGATAGTAGACCACCAACACGACAGCGGACAGGCCGTAGTGAAGAAAATATTGCCGCCCTATCAGCTAGTGTCGAAGAAAATCAAAATGTTTCCATTCCACGACGTGCACAAGAATTGGGCTTATCCAGAATGACAATCTGGCGAAGTTTACGTTTGTATCTTGGCCTACATCTATACAAGATTGTGTTGGCACAAGAACTCAAGCCAGCAGACCATCGATTACGTCGTGAATTATCTGATTGGGCGCTTGAAATGATGGACACGGAAACCGAATTTATCCGTACGTTGATATTAACACGAAATAGCACAGTAATGCATAAAAAATAGTTTTAAATAATTTTCCCTAATTTTTATAATTGTCACATTAAAATTAAATAAAGATGTAAAAGACTAATTATATAAGACATCAGTTTTCTCCATATTCCACTTTGCCAACTAATCAACACAACGTTATTACTAAGTCTATTGATTATCTATTTTCTATTCAAGAATAAGAAAACCGGTTTTGTAAGGGAAGATAGTAGAAATAAATGATAAAGGTTTTGGCTAGGAATTTTCTTCACTATAGATCCCGATTCTTGTTAAGTGACACGAAATCTGAAAACATTGATATAGAGATTATATTAATTGATATTATTAATAGGCAATAAGTGTCATCTCTGCATCGCTTTCTTTAAGAACTGCGTGAAATTAAAAAAAGTGTAAAATTGCGTGCAAAGACGCATTCTTACAGTACTTTTCGATTTAATAAACAATTTATATTTTCTATGGTGATCAAACCTTAGAGTATAACTGAGACACTTTTCAAAAGTCATATTTATATAAGGCCGGTTTACGGGTTTAGTAAAACTTGTTACGTATCGTAACATATGCCGTGCTTCTTCTATTAATTATTATTAGACAGAAAGGGCTTTGGCGCGCGGTCTTGCATACATAATGGCTGGTCTTTTTGTTATGATCGACCATAACAATGAGATTCATTTTTGTTTTTCTTTATTATATAGAATAAATATCAAATTATATAATTTTGTTCTGATTAATTTAAAAAATACAATATTTCTTTCTTTCTAGCTTACATTAAAGGATCACATCTCGCCTGGTTTATATCTATGTAGATTTGTTTTATTTGATATAAATAAATTAATAGAAAATATAAATAAATAGAAATTTTTCAGTAACTTTTATTTTTTATAATTGTAATATGACCATAGAGAGACTTTCTATTATTTATTCAAATAACGGTCGATAGATTAAGAATTCCACGAAGGAATTCGCTACATAATGTTTATTGCACCTACCAGTAAGCTGTTCTTTGTTCCCATTCCTATTAGAGGAAGAAAAGAAAAGTATTTCTGCAAACCGGTTTAAAACACTAATTGAAAAATGTTAAACTTATTTCATGAATCATAAAACTAAGTACTTACCGAGTATAAACAGAATAAAGGATCAGGTAAATCATAATTAAAGTAAAATAAGAATCAAATTTATAGATATAAAACTATTTTTTGGTGAATTATCGTTTTCGTATGTTGAATTAATTGTTTATGAATGAATGAATGAATAAATATTACGTATTAAATTAACTATGCGCATTTTGCAACAACGAGATATCTATAAAATATCATATAAAATGTTCACAAATAGCTGTCTTCAATTCTATTGTTTAAAGCCATACTGAAGCGGTTATTAGATTATCTTATGGCTTAAAGATGAAGTTTGGAGGGGATTATATTGTTTATATTTAATAGGCCATGTGTTTGACCACATCAGGCCTAGAGTTAAGAGTTGATTTGGTCTATGATAATATAAGCTTGCCTAAAAGGTACTTATTTACTGTATATTTGAAGATCCCTGGATTGTATGCAGCAATGAGTTCCACAGCCATCCGAATAAAAAACGTGGCTAAATCTACATATTCGCATATGAATATTTTTACTAAAAGAAAGCTGCTATATTCAGGAGTAATATAGGCGATATTATACTGATAATTGAACAATACTATCAGTAATTATTTTATCTTTCACGAATTAGACAATAATGGGCTTCATATGTAGCTATTTGATTAATTACTTCTCATCCAATTAAATAATTTGAATACGTTGTATATTTAATGAAAATTTATATTATTCTTTACAAAATGGCTTTAAAATAAATATCTAAGAACATAACACAGGTATTTAGGGCAGGGTGGCTGTTAGCGTAGCGGCGAATCATACGTACGTATGAGTACCTACATACGTCGTGAATGGCAGTGGGCGAAGGGCGGGAATCTAAAAAGATCGCATTGATTATTCTAGAGACACTTTAACGCCATTATGTGGTATTTAAAGTAGGGATTAATTTCATTTTAAGATATTAACGACTGTATTGTATTGTTTGGTAAGAGTATTCAGAATTCGAAAGCGAAGTGGTCTATCGTTATCTTAACTTTCCTTATCGATATAATTATACATTTTGGCAGTTTTATTTTAAACCAAAAAGAAGTATATATATATTGAAATATAATCGTGAACAAACCGTTTGAGTTACTTTTAAAATAAGTCATGACTGAAGCTACAAATTCGATGTCCATTAATACTAGCACTTTTGCAATAACAACCTTTACGAGCGGTGTATAACACTATAATACATTCTACACAATAAAAGAATTCATATAGAGAGTTGTAGTTCGGTAGAGTGAATTTTTCTTTGATGTATCAAAATACTGAAAAGCTTTGTAAGTAATACCAGGAACAGTAATTTATTTAAACAATAGCGTCGTACTAATAAACTGTCCTTTATTCTAGTTCTATTCTTATAGGGATAATAAAAGTCTAAATTTTTAAGAAATCTTAAATATCCTTTTTAAACATAAATACTCTTAGTCATTTAAAGCGGCTAATCCTTTCCATATGGGTGCTTCTTTTCTAATAAGTACACACTTACCAATGCTTACTGATAAATCTTTTCTTTTAAATGTTAAAAATGTTGTATATCATTGTACGTATATAAAATATTTCTAGATATCTGATGATATACTCGTAATATAACCTAGTGGGTATTCTTTATGTGGTTAATTTCCGCTTATTAATAACATTTCTTTAATTCTAAAGTTAGTAATTATATTATCACTTAAAGGTTCAAATAAAATCTATTTCATTTGTAATTAATATAGGTATTAGATACACATATTAAACTATAAGTAAAAAATCAAAAGTACTAAAACACTTTTTAAAATTAAAATTTTATTTAAGTACGCCAAAAAGAATAAATCACTTTTTCATTTAACTTTCACTATCAAGTTAAGCAATCTTAGCGAGTTCTTTCATATAACACACATAATGTAGAAAGACATAAGGAACTTATTCGACCATCTTCATAAGTCCGCCATATTGGATTTGGAATGACGTTAATATTTTTTTCAAATTATTCTCAGTAAGCCCTTTCACTTCGAATTTAAGTGGCATTATTTGAACTGTACAAACATAGTTACACACAGAGGTAAGTACAAAGACATAAGGAACTTATTCCACCATCTTCATAAGTCCGAATTATTTAATTCGATTATTATATTAAGCAAGCACATTTTGTTTAACTTCACGCTTTCATCCCGCATTACTATGCGGGTAGACAAGAAATGCTCAAGCGTCAAGATACTCCGTACTTCGCTTTCCGCCAAATTCGAGACATAGCGTTACTCAATATAGATTTATATTGCAGATTTCTGAAAACTTGACGATGATTGGCAAAGCGAAAGAAAACTGGCAAATCTGTTTGGATATGTATTAATACGATACGTGTATCCCTTAGAATGGAAGTAGCCCAACTTTGAAAATGCACCGAATTTCTTATACGCCTAATTGTCTTTCATGCGATGCATTATGAAGCGTGAGGCTGTTTATTAAACAATATATAATGTTGCTACTTATTCCTGATACATTCTTACGTATCTATGAGAATAATATTTAAGAATGTAAGTTATAATGAAGGCTTGTTGTATACATGTGGTCAAATTTACTTAAATTTGGTGTTTTTATCAATATCTTACGGAACTTATAGTATCGGTTTTAATTGGTAGAAATGCTTAGAAGTTTTATTGCATTAATTGCTGATGTCGATTACTGAATTTAAGAAATTAAATTTAATTACTTCATTCATATACATACACATAATTTCACGGTGTAACTAAAATGGCCTTAAGTAATATAAGTACCAGCGATTCCTTCACATCTTTTTCGTCTTTCTCGGAAGGTCTTAGCAGTGAAGACAGCAGTTTCCTTAGTATTCCTTCTCTTAATGACACCTTAGCATCACATTTCTCAGATGTTGTAAAAAACTTCAATCTTGTTCATATTAACGCCCAAAGTATTCCTGCTCATTATCCTGACATGTTATCTTCTTTTGAAAATAAGAATATTCACGCTATCCTTGTGTCTGAGTCATGGTTAAAACCTTATCTACCATCAGCAGCTTATGCGTTACCGGGTTTTCACTTGATCAGAAACGATCGAGTCGGGAGGTGTGGTGGTGGCGTTGCCATTTACTTGCGTTCCCATATTCCCTTTTCTATCCTTGATGTGTCCTAGCCTGTGGGTAATGCAGGTGCCGAACATTTGTTTATTGAAGTAATTTTTTCCCACACAAAATTACTTCTTGGTGTATTCTACAACCCTAGCCTTAAGATTGATTATTCCTCTTCACTTGAAAGTCTGGTGGATAAGTATAAGCCTCTTTATGAGCACACGTTGCTGATGGGTGATTTCAACACTTGTCTGGTTAAGAATGATTACCGTGCCCAACGTCTTCATTCTTTAGTAACTGGTGCCAATCTATATGTTGTCCCTCTTGCTCCTACCCATAAATTTCCTGACTGCACTCCTTCTCTCCTCGATCTTATTATTGTTTTTTCCACTGACCTAGTTGAAAAACATGGTCAATGTTCTACTCTTGAGTTTTTTCATCACGACCTCCTGTACATGTCGTAAAAATTAAAGCCACCCAAAGCAAAATCGAGAATCCTTCTGCGGCGCAATTTTGGCAGTATAGATTTTGAAAGTTTGCAACAGGACGCTAGAAATATTGATTGGTCCGTAGTTACTGATGCACAAACAGTGGATGAACAAGTGTCGCTGTTTACCTCACTATTAATAAAACTTTATGACGCTCACGCTCCTGTCCGAACTGTCCGAATAAAGCATCTGCCTGCTCCGTGGCTTACACCAGAAATTAAAAAACTTCAGACAAAAAAACATTTGAAAAAGAATATGTAGCTAATCCTAGTGACGTAAACAAAGATAATTACATAAAAATTCGCAACTATTGCAATAGAATGTGTAGAGATAGCCAACGACGCCATATCTACAAAACAGTTGTCGAAGAAGAAGACTCGGAAAAAGTCTGGAAATTTCTCAAATCCTTTGGAGTAGGGAAGTCAAAACTTAACGTCAGTCCCAATAATATTGACTTAAATAAGCTTAATAAGCACTTCTCTGTTTCGGCTACTGTAGACAGTACATCAAAAAATGATCCACTAATTCACCTTCTATCTTCCTCTACTCCTGATCGACCCAGTTCTACATTTAGTCAATTCTCCGTAAGTGACGTTAAGAGAAATATTATGGCCATAAAATCTAACCCTGTTGGATCGGACTGCATCTGTCGTAAAATGATTATTCCCATTATTGAAATCCTAGCTCCTGTCTTAACGGTTATTTTAAACACATCTATCAACTCCTTTATTTTTCCTTCTTCCTGGAAACATGGTCAGATTATTCCTATACCGAAAAAAATCAATCCTTCCTCCTTTTCCGAATACCGTCCTATATCTATTTTTCCTATCTTGTCCAAAGTGCTAGAGCGACTAGTGCATCACCAATTAAGCGTGTTTCTATTAAACCAAAATTTACTAAACCCATTCCAATCCGGGTTCCGTTTCGGTCATAGTACGACAACTGCCTTAGTCAAAATAACAGATGATATTAGAAAAGGTATGGATGGTCGTAAGGTCACAGTAATGGTGTTGCTGGATTTCAGCAACGCGTTTAATACTGTGGACTACGATATTCTGCTTGCCACTCTTACTTCTCTTAACGTATCTCCTGAGGTAGTTGACTGGTTTCGAAGTTACTTGTGTGGCCGCCAGCAACGCGTTTGTATAGAAGACTCATTTTCCGAATGGTCTGCTGTTAATGCTGGTGTTCCACAAGGTGGCGTGTTGTCTCCACTCCTTTTTTCAATTTTCATAAATAAAATTTCTAGTCAAATATCTTCTCTCTACCATCTATATGCCGATGATTTACAAATTCATGCTACTACAAGTTTACTAAATTTGTCTCACACAATCGACCTACTTAATGAAGACAATTAACCCTGCTAAAAGTCAATCCATTATTATTGGCAGCCACAAACTAATATCGAAAACAAATTTAGTACATAATTTACCATCTTTGACATTTGACGGCACACCAATCCCATATTCACGAAACGTTAAGAATCTCGGGATTACATTTGATCAATATTTGTCCTGGGAGCCTCAAATTAACGAGCTCAGTCGAAAGCTTTTTAGAGCAGTTGCCTCTCTTCGTAGACTGCTAAACTTTCTGCCTATATCTACAAAAACTGTGCTTGCAAACACCCTTTTACTACCAATTCTCGATTATGCCGACATTTGCTATCTCGACATCAGAGATGAGCATTTAAGTAAACTTGAGCGACTCCAAAATCTATGTATAAGGTTTATATTTGGACTGCGCAAATATGACCACATTTCCGACTTCCGCAAGAAACTCACGTGGCTTCCTACAAGACTTCGCAGGAATACTCATATTTTACACCTTCTTTATTGTGTGCTTTTTAATCCTTCAACTCCCTTTTACCTCAAAGAACAGTTTCAGTTCCTAGGCAACTCACACTGTCGTTCTCTCCGATCCAATGAAAATCTAGTCCTCGAAATCCCTCCTCATTCCACTTCCTTCTTTTCTAACTCCTTTACAGTCAAGGCTGCTCGACTTTGGGACTCCCTTCCCATCAATTTAAGAAGTGCTAAGACTCTTAATAGTTTTAAGTCTCTGGTGAAAGGACATTACTTAAGTGACTAATTCCATATATACTAATTTTTATTTAAACTATGTGTATTTTTAGTATTATATTAGTAGTATTATATATAGTATTATGTATGTATGTGTATATATATGTATATATGTATATGTGTATATATGTATATATATTCATATTCTACTATTTATTTATATAAGTATATATGTTGCAAGTACACCGATTTGGTTTGTCCTATACCTTAAGGTTGCCTGGCAGAGATCGCTCATAGCGATAAGGCCGCCTGCTGTACCCTTTTATTTTAATATATATTTTTTCTTTTCATGTGTGTAGTGTGCAATAAAGTATTATTATTATTATTATTATTATTATAAGAAAATTTTTCATTTCTCCCATTACTGGGGTAATTTTCCTAATGCGAACTTTTGGTCAAACATTAGAAATAATATGATGATGATTGTGTGTATGTACTCACTGTAGGGATAAAAATTTCCAGACAATACGACATGTGTTAAGTATGACTGCTTTTTGTAACTGAAGATAAAGTAAAGGGTGAATGTCAAGCTGTTTGAGACACTCATGTAGTGTGATTGGTATAACTCCTGTAGTTGAAACTATAATTGGTATTGTTTTTACTATATTTACTTGCCATTGTGATTTGAGTTCTATGGATAAATCAGTGTATTTCGTTATTTTCTCTGTGTGAGCAGATGAAAGGTTATGTGTGTTTGGAATTGCAATATCTATAAGGTAAACAGTTTTGTGTTTTTTGACATGTAATGTTATATCCGGACGATTATGATGTACTGTACGGTCTGTGATTATTGTTCTGTCCCAATAGAGCTTATATTCAGTTGTATCTATTACTGACTGTGGCTTATATTTATAATAAGGAACAGTTTCATTTATTAAATTAAGTTTTTTAGCTAAATATTGACGAACAATGCATGCTACCTGGTCGTGCCGATGTTTGTAACCTGTCTGTGCAATAGATTTACATGCACCTGTAATGTGTTGTATTGTTTCACAAGCGCTGTGACAATGTCTACATAGGTCTATCTGGGTATCATGAATAATGTGCTTTTTATAATTACGTGTCTCTATTATTTGATCTTGTATGGCTAACATAAATCCCTCCGTTTCCGGCAATAATTCGCCTTTCTTTAACCACGCGTTAGACGCAATTTTGTCAACGATTGGGTTAAGAAGATCTACGGGGTGTCTTCCGTGAAGGGATTTTGCTTGCCATCCATTTAATTTCTGTGTCAAAGTTATAATTTTTTCGTTTTGCTGTACAATCAGATTTGACGATTACTTTATAGAGTATTGATGTTTCTGCACGATCTTGAAAGAACTTTCTGAGAGACGTTATTTGTTTATTGTGTAAGTTTTTAATATCTATAAGACCCCTTCCTCCTTCATTTTTGGGTATTGTTAACCTTTGAATACATGAACGTGGATGATGTTTTCTAAATTTAGTCATTAATGTATTGATAGTGCGCTGTAACTTTAGTAAATCTGATTGTGACCAACGTATAATGCCAAATGAATAGATAAGTATTGGTATTACGAATGTATTTATTGCTTTTATAGTGTTTCGAGAGTTGAGGTTTGTATTAAGAATCGCAATTAATCTCTGTTTAAATTTTTGACTGATCTCTATTTTAGTTTCGTTCTGATGTATTTGTCTCGTTTGCTGGTATCCTAAGTATCTGTATCCAGTATCATCATTAATTTCTCCTATTTTTTCTCCTGTTTCTAACTCATACGAATTGTGTTCCTTTTGTCCCTGTCGTATCGATTGCATTTTACATTTATCTACCCCTAGTTCCATTTGAATGTCTTTAGAAAACATTTGTGTAATATCTGCTAACTTTCTTATATGTTGAAGATTTGATGAGTAAAGCTTTATATCATCCATGTACATCAGGTGTGACAATATGAAGTTTGTATCTTTGCATTTAATATTGTAGCCTTTTCCACTACTGTTCAGCATATCAGACAATGGGTTTATTGAGAGACAAAACCAAAGAGGGCTCAAAGAGTCTCCTTGGAATATGCCTCTACGGATAGAAATTGATTCAGTTTCTATAGTATGACCTTTGCTATTTATTTTTAATTTTGTGGACCACTTTTGCATATTACGTTGCAAAAAATTTATTATGATAGGATTTACTTTGTACAGTTTTAATATATATAAAAGCCACGAATGTGGCACAGAATCGAAAGCCTTTTTGTAATCTATGTACATAGTGTATATACTTTTTCTTTTTATAAGGGCTTGCTTGGAAGTTACTAAATCTATGATCAGTTGTTCCTTACTTTTGTTGCTCGGCTAATATATTATTGCTATTAATATGTCTGTAAATAAGTTCTGCAATACAAGATGTAATAATTTTGTAAATAGTTTGCAAACAAGTGATTGGTCTATATTTAGCTGGGTTACGACTGTCAGAAGGATCCTTAAGTAGCATATATGTTATTCCCTGTGTTACAAATTGTGGTAATGTATTAGGTGATTTTATAAAACCATTAATGTGTTTGAGTAAATGTATGTGTGTACTAGAAAACTTTTTGTACCAGTAATTATGGATTCGGTCGGTCCCAGTAGCCTTCCAATTATGTATTTTATTGATGACATATCTTAACAAATTTTCATCAACTGTTTCAAATTCCATTAAAGGAAACTGTTCACATACATTACCTAGTTCGTCTAGCCAACTATTTTGTTTATATTCAACTGGGATGGACCAAATTGATGACCAAAATTTATGTAGGTCAGCAGCAGTAGGAGGCTCATTATCCTTTACTTTATTATAGGTACATTCATTGTTTTTGATATTATTTTCATTTAATTTATTATAAAATTGTTTTTCGTTGGTAATGAATTGTTTATTCTGGACTCTTCTTTGTCTTCCTTGTGTGTATCTACGTAATCGGCTTGCTAGTGCACTAAGTTTTTGTTTAAGTGTGTCTAAAAATTCTGTCAGTTGTGTATTTTCAGTTTCTTGCTGTGTATGGATTTTATAGTTAAATTTTATTTTATTGACATGAAGTTGTAAGGTACGATTTCGGTTGCCGTGGATATATTCTGTAATTCTGCCAATTTTTATTCTAAAATCCTTAATTCTACCTTCTAATCGTATTTGCCATCTTGGAATATTCAATGGTTATTTCTTTTGTTCTTGATCTAATTTAATTTTAGACCCATTATGAACTGCTGCCGTAAATGCTGAACAATATAAAAGTGTATGTAGCATATGAAATTCATTATCAGATTTTAAATATTTAGGTAGGATTGTTAGATTAATGTAATTTACTATTTCATTGAACTTTTTAGTACATTTTTGTTTAGGTATAAATGGCCTCTTGTTAGTGATACTTTACAAAATTCTATATAACACTTACTAAACATTTGTTTTCATCTGAAAGCTGACATTTTATGTTTTGATTCGTTATATTATAGTTTCTCGATTGCTTGTTGTTTAAGTTGCTACTTACTATTTTATTCTGGGTTTTCGCAAGTTCATCAACAGAATATGGAATATGTAGTTCTGTTGCATTTGATTGTGTTGGATTGGTTACATTTACGTTAGTAGGTAATTTAGTAAGTTGTTCTGTTTCTTTTCTTATTTCTAACAATCTCTGTGGTTTAATTAATCTATTATGCACTATTGCTCTTCTCTGATCTGCTATTCTATGAATTGACACATCAGATATGCTTGGGCATTTTGCTGTAACATCTTGATGTAATTGTGTTCTATAAGTGGTCATATTTTTTTCTAAGTTAGTTATTTTATAGTAAGCCCTCATTATGGTTTCATTTATGTCATTTGTCCACATTCTTCGTGGACCCTGTGATTTGTTTTGTGTTGTATGATTAGAAATGTCAGACGGGACTTCCTTCTTCAGTAGTAATAGAACTTCTTCTCTAATTTCCTGGATTTTATGTGCGGTAAGTAAATTTCTATACATAATAGCTCTACGTTGATCACCCATTCTTTGTTTAGAAACTTGCATATCAGGGAATTTTTCAATTAACTTTGCATGTAGTGGTGTAAGATAATTATTTTTATTAACAGTTTCTAATGAGCTGAGAATGAAGTATGTGCGTACGATAAATATGTTCATTTCAACTGACCATTTTTTTCGGGTACGCGAGCTTACCATGGCAGGTGCAGATAAATCATCCATGTTAGGACCCTGCACAACGTCCGTAGTAGAATGGGTTGATGAAGCAGATGATAACGAAGGTGATGGTATGAAGAGTGATGATGAAGGTGATTGAAATGAATTAGATGACGATGAACATGGTGATGATTCGGTTGTAATATATTCTTCGACTGTAGCCCGCCTGTTCATTTCCTCGTCGCCGATGGTTCGTATGCTGAGACACCCAGCATCGGCTCCAGGTGCGCCCCGGCGACCCCCGGGAAGCGGCCGTAAATTATACACTCTTTTTTCCATTATTCATAAAAAGGGTTTGGGAATTATTAGTTTGGGAAGGGTAAGCCAAGATGTTATTGATATTATGAAATGTTGTCTGATATCTTAATTATCAAATTATTTTAGCACGGTGTTACAGCCTTAAATATATACATCCTTCCCGTAAGCCCCACCACCACGACAAGGTTAATTCCCATGGGGGGTTATTATTATTATTATTATTATTATTATTATTATTATTATTATTATTATTATTATTATCCTTGAATCGCTTTGAGCCGGTCGAACGACAAATGTTTATATCTACATAAAAGCCTAAGGATAATAAAGCACAAGAATTATTTTTGTCTTACATATTATAAAATAATAGGGGTTTAAAATTGCCTATGACAGTATTTGATTTCAATATATTAGATATTAATCAAAATGAACAGGCAGCCAAATGTATCAAAATTTTCATTGAGTCAAAAACCTTAAAGAATTTAACAAAACGTTACGTAATTTTGGACATAAACATATTAGCTTACAATAGTTTAAGTAACACACTCTTTCTGTCGCCCGTATAAAATAGCGAGGACAGTTAAATAGAACTCAAGTAGAAGGAGAAAAAAGTATTTGATTTCTGCCAATATGCATGGATTTAGTATCGTTTTAAAATAATAACGTCAAATGCCACGCGCGCACTAATGTGCGGCATGTGTAAAGCGGTTGGCTGACAGTGTCGATAGTCTTCTTCCTAATTTTATAAAAGCAAAAGTTTCTCAGGATGTATGTTTGATTTAGATGAAATTTTACAGTATTATAGGTCGTAAATACAAACAATATTTAGCCAGCAAATTATAATTTGGTCTCAATATAACGACACATATCAAATAAGTCGGCTGAGAATCTGCCCTCTGAGAGCTATCTTAGCGCGCGCTGATAAAACCAAGGTAACTCCAAGTTACACAAATATGATGTATCGTAGGGTTGTTTGTCTTAAACAGTTCTAAATTAACGTCCATAATAAGTTCAATATCAGGTGCACTACGAGTATTCTCCATCAAGGGAATTTTGTCGTACATCTTTCCCCTTATGGGTATAAAATTAAAATATTGGAATTAATATACGCCTTTTATTTATAGTTTTCATTTTAAAGAAGTGAGAAATCCTCATGAGTTGTGGAATTTCTCGTGTTTCTTCAATCGATACAATAAGTAGGTACAATACCTATTTATTATTATTATAGGTACTGATTTACATTACCGTCTTATGTCTCAATTATTTAAGAAAGTGTATTAAAATATTTTGATAAAATCATAAAATCTAGTTTTTTATTAGATAAATATTAAATAGACGCCTACACTAATTTCAAAATCCTAGTGCTTACATATTTATAGACTACCTTAAAATAAGTAAATAAGTGGATATAAATATTTTCAGCCCTAATTTTATTCTTTCTAATTTCTATCTATAATCTGCTGTAAAAAGTACAGAGAAACAAAAGAAAGAGATTAAAATGAACTAGTGATTGTCCGTAGTTTACCTGAGTACGATACAATGAGAGGGCTGATGTTTGGACACCAACCCCTCCACCGTCATCTTTGTAAAGTAACACAACTAATTTCGCGAGACTAGTCAGTTCGTGTTTAGTGATCTTGTGAGCACCTAGAAACAAATAAATCGTTGAAATTTATAATTATTACGAATTTAAAATAAAATGACTTCTTTCGTACCCAAGCAGATGGAACTAGAGGCAGCCCAAGCGTTATTGGATCTTCATGCTTATCTTAGTGGACTTACAGAAACATGTAAGTTTACAATTTTGTTAATAATTATGTGTATAACTTAAATTTACAATATAAATAGGCTTAAATGTATTTTATTATTAAATATTTTACTTTTTTTTAATTTTTAAGTAATTTATTTTGCTTTTCAGCTGGCGAGAAAATTGAAAAACCGTCAATTTTAAAAAATGGAAAACTACGCGACGCTGAAACTCAAACCGATTCCATACCAGTGTTACTGCAAAAAGAAGAAAAACTAATAACATCTTAGTGGACTTATAGGAACATGTGAGTTTTCAATTTTCTTAAGAATTATTTGTATAACTAAAATCTACAATATAAATAAGCTTAAATGTAATATTTTACTTTTTTTAAATTGTTAAGTAATTTATTTTGCTTTTCAGCTGGCGAGAAAGTTGAAAAACCGTCAATTTTTGGGACTTTTACCAGTTCACCGGTACGTTTATCTTTTCTAATATTCGGTAACATATAAAGTACGTACATGTCTTATTATTTATAAAGTGATATTGATATACCAAAATTTATGACCAAGTCGTCAAAGTCGTCGTTAAAGGATTTTAAACGAGCCATTTTTTAATTCATAAATTTTTGTAAACCTTATATTTTTATATAAATGTTATTTTAAATTTTGATTAATTTCAAAATTCGATTGCTACTGATATTACTACTATACCGTAGATAGCAAATTATTATGTTTTTACAATTTATCTGTAACGCTTTATCATAGTTTTTAGATGGAGGACTTGCCGACTAAAACTAGCACCCCGAAATCTAAATTTCAAGCTAAATGGAACAATTCTACAAAAAAAAAACAGAAAATAGTAATTTAAAAAACGGAAAACTGCACAACGCTGAAACTTAAACAGATTCTATACCAGTGTTGCTGCAAATAGTATGAAAAATAATAAAGCTTTCAGCTGAAAATTTATCTCTTAAGAAGCGACTTCAAAGTTACAAAGATAGATTCTCAGCTACAGATTCCTTTACTGAACGTCATTCTGGATCACCGAAAAAGACCTTGGAGTTTCGAAAATGTAACTGACGTACTAAAACTTCGGCTAGCAAAACCCAATTAGTAAGTATTTTTAATCAATATAAATTATTTTTTCATAACATTATATATTGAAAAATTCTTTAAGTTGCATTGAAATATTTTTAGACCTCCCACGGAAACGCCGCGAATGACAAAGGATATAACAATTATAAGAAAGAAACACCCAACAAGGAGATTCAAAGCTCTAACACCGATATGGTAAGACTAACTCACATGACTAATGTCAAAGCATGAATAGTGCAGTGAGTATTAAATAAAATAAAATATACCTTTTCCAGGTCCCTATTGCTGATGGAAATGCAAAGGTTCCAGCACGCCTCCTGAAGCATGTAGACTGGTCTTGTCACTCAAGTGCGACGCGAAAATTGTTAACAGCAGTATTTTCGAGACAGTAAGTAGCCCCCATGACTATAATAGATTATTTAATAAAACTATCACGATGTCATAGATCCATTATAATAAATTTATTTATTTGTTTATAGAGTGTTGGCTACTCATTCATTGACTGGAAAGCCTTCACCAGCTTTTCCCAACAAGCCAGCCAAAAAAAAATTAGATGCAGCTTTAGTAAATGATATCGTTCAAACAGTTGTGGAGAGGTGTGGGGTGCCAGAAAATTTAGTGAGGTGTGAAATTTTTTCATATTTTATTTTATGGAATATTTTAAATTTTATTTTGTAACGTAAATGAAATATTAATAATGCCTATTTTCAGAACTAACACAACAACCAAATTAGCCGATGAAAGTAAAATGCTTCGCACTCGTCATCAAATCAAAATGATAAAGATAATTAAAAAGGATAAGAAAGAGAACTTACCGCCGTCCGATGATTCAGATTTTTCTGATTAATTATATCTTTCTGCGTGAGTAATGTAAATAACTCGTATTTCGGCGGAAAGCGAAGTACGGAGTATCTTAACAAAGTATTCCTTATCGACCTGCATAGCAATGCGGGGTAAAAACGTGAAATGAAAAAAATGTACTTGTGTAATCAGTACTAAGATATAAATGCAAAAAATTTAAACTATAAACGTTCGTTATGTCAACAAAAGTTAGTAACATTAAACTTAATTGTATTGCAGATTTCTGAAAACCTGACGACGATTGGCAAAGCGAAAGAGGACTGGCAAAATTATTTAGACATGTATGATTCGTGTATCTCTTAGAATGGAAGTCACCCAACTTTAAAATGTCACTTGCGATGGAGAATAAATCTTATTTATTATTTATTTTATTTAATATTTTATTTTTATTGAATAGGAAGCCAATGTTGCATACAATGTTGCTACTTATTCTAGACACATTCTGACATATCTATGACAATAATTGTATACCTCACTTATAGACTAACTCGATTGAAACGACTCGACGAAAACTGAAAAAGAATCCGAAAGAAAGTACAGTTCCAAAAAAAACCTTATGACTTTAATTACAAATAAAAACAATAAAATAGAAATATTCAAATATAAAAAATAACATAACTAACTAAATTGATATCAACTAAACTAAACTGCTAGTAACTCGCTGCACGCTTAAACTGTGAAATTTTAAATGACAAATATTTTTTGATTTCATATTTAAATATATTGATAATATCAGTCAGTCAATCAGTATAATGATAACAAATCAGAATATCATGACTTCTAGGAGGTATTTATTTAAATGCAGTAATAACTAATTCTCTTATTACTAATATCATTTGTCTCAATATCGCGCTATTTTATATTATTGAATAACCGAAAATTATGTAATTCATATTGTGATCCTCGGCAAGGTGAGGATTAAATAACATATCAACTTTTAACGATGGAAGGTCAACGATGGAAGACTTGCGCGCAGTGACCCCTGCCAGCCTTACATAACATCAATATTTGTGTAAGGCTGCAACATTCCATCCACTGCGAGCACTAGGTCGCACCATGCTAGGGCGTCCCCCCGAGGCGAATGCGGCGTTGGGGACCGCCACCCAGCACGTCATGTCCGTAACGGCGGGAAGTTCTGGGAGAGTGTCAGGGAAGTTCTAGATAGTGTAAGAGGGAATGAAAAATTAATAGTATGTGTTGATTTGAATGGATGGGTCGGAACCACAGGATATGGTTACGAACGCGTAGTAGGGAAGTATGGTGATAAGAGAGTAAGTGAGGCTGGTGAGCTCATATTTGAATTATGTAAGGAAAAAGATTTGTTTGTGGCAAACACTATGTTTGACCACAAACAAATTCACACGTACACGTGGGAACGGATGGAAGAGAAAAGCATGATTGATCTATTCCTAGTGGATCAGCGTATTCGTAAGCAAGTTATGGACACGCGCGTGTTTAGGGGTGCCGACTTGGAAACAGATCACTATTTAGTAGTTGCTAGAATAAGGGGTCTGTTTGCCGGTTGGCGCAGCCGCACGAGGTGTCCAAACTTGGAGGCGAATAATAGCATAAGAAGCTGGAAGCTTCAAGATCCACCGATTAGAGAGGAATATGAAGAAAGTGTTGAATTATACTGGCAGAATCTTAGGAATTGTATGATTGAAGCTGCAACTGAGGTATGTGGCATTGGGAAAAGAGGCTTTAGTAAAAAGCGCGATGAATAGTGGGATGATGAAGTGAAAGAGGCAGTAGAAAGAAAGAAGAAAGCATGGAAGGACTATAAAGCCTCGAATAAGAATAAAAGTATGAGAGAGATTAAGAAAAAAGAATATAAGTTGCAAAAGTCATTAGTCATTAGTCACAACTGATAAAGATAAAGCGTGAAAAGTCAGAGCGTAAAAGAGACGACAGATTGACAAACAATTTCCAAGAAAACACAAAGCTTTTCTGGTGAGAAGTTAGTGATTCTGTAATATGAATGGGGTGCTTTCTGAGGACGATGAAATACTTACGGAAAGAACACACATTTTACAACGATGGGCGGAATTCTATAAAAAGATGTATGAATGTGATGACGCCTCTGTCTCGAGCGACAGCAATATGCTTAGTCTTGATGTAGCAGATGGCGAAATCGGTATAAAAGAAGTAGAGAATGCTATACGAAGTCTGAAATGTAGTAAGGCAGCGGGAGCAGATGGAGTTACTGCAGAGATGATCAAATATGGTGGGCCGCGCATCTTGAATCTGTTCTTTTTTCTATGCAATTTATGATGGAAAAAGGGAGAGATCCCGGATGATTGGCAAGGCGCAGTCATCGTGCCTTTGTATAAAAGCAAAGGTTCACAGATAGACTGTGCAAGCTATAGGGCTATCATTTTGAATAGCTTGGGCAGTAAAATTTATGCTAAAATTCTAGCGAGAAGAATGCAAGAGAGATCTGAAAGGCTTTTATGGGAGGCCCAAGGAGGATTTAGACCTGGAAGAGGGTGCATGGATCAGGTCTTTGGCTGCAAACCAGAAAATTTTCTGTGCTTTTGTGGATTTAGAAAAGCATTTGACATATCTTGGAAGTATGTTTAGTAGAGATGGAAGATACGAAATGGATGTGGAAAGACGTATTGCTGCCGGTAACAGGGTTAATGGTGCTCTTGCTGCATTGATGCGATGACAAAACGTCAGCGTACCTGCACGTCTTGCCATTCACAATGCAGTACTGATACCGACGTTGTTATACGGCAGTGATACATGGGTGTGTCAAAAGAAGAATGAAAAAAGATGAATGCAGGAGAGATGAGATCTCTTCATCGAATATGCGGAGTCAGCTTAGCTGACCGTATATACAACGAGGAGATACGCAGAATGGCAGGTGTAAGCGTGAATGTCACAGTAAGAATGAGGAAGAACGTGCTCAGGTGGTTTGGGCATGTTGAAAGAATGAGCGATGAAAGAATGGTAAGAAAGGTTATAAAACCAAGATGATCTTCGAAAACATAGTATCGAAAATACTGGAGGAAGGTCACGTAAAAAGTATGAGGACCCCCCGAAGGGCATGCATGAAGAGGATAATGACTGTGGACGAGGCGAAAGAGGTATGCAGGGACCGTAGCGTTTGGCGCTCCGTACTTTCTGACTACCCCGCCAGGAATGAAGCGTGAAGCTAAAAAAATCAACTTTTAATCTGATTTTTAATCACCCTGAAGTTTGTGTAATTTCCCCATTTCCTCACAAATCTTTTGTAAAGGAATCTTTGGTTACTTGATAAAGTAAGGAAATTTTTGATATTATAACTAATTAGTAAAACATAAATGTTTAGTGAATATACTTTTGTGTGCCTATTTTCTTAATAAAATTTTACTAATTATCCTAGTGTTATTCTAACCAAAATATAAAATTACGTTTGTAATTGGTGTTTTAATATCTATTCGAAAACAATTAAATCTATAAGAACTATTTTGTTACTTTATTTTATATACCTACAAGTAGTGAAGTTTTTAAATAACAAGTCTCCCGTCAACTTTCCTTCTGTAGCGTTTATTTCATGTAAATTTCTCTTTTATTGATAAAAAAAAACATTTATAGTAAAAACAATTATGTTATAAACAAAGTAAACTTTATTAAAAGTTATATTTTCAATCATATAACATTTTTTAGTAGATCAAACCAACTTCGATTGACTTTCTTATATATTTATTTGAGCATATAATGAAAAAGTTTTCTCTTTCATATTTACTATTTACAATATTTTTTTTGTTACAATATTCATTAATTTTAATGAATCACTAAACTTAAGCAAGGCCCAATGAGTCAGAGCTTCTCTGTAAACAATGTTTGAGTAAATCGATTATCCGGTAGCAAAATATTTTGGTTTTATGAAGATCCCACCTTTGATAGGCCAACATGTAATTGGCTATGTGTGAAATCTTTGCGTAGATCAATACCTACTAAATTGAAAATTTTGTGAATTATTTATTTTTAAAGCAAAAGATTTTTTCCCGAAAATTGTAGTCTTGAATTGGATGGGTAAATCAGTAGGTATCATGGGGATCCTGTGAATATGTGCCATCTGACCGGCTACGGAGTCGATGATAATTGTCACTACAATATTTCATTATAGTGACAATTACCTTAAGCAGTTTTACAACTAAATTAAATTATCCGTTAATTTTCACACCAAACAGAAACAATAGAAATGTAGTATCTTGACGACGAACTTTATAAGGTACTTTACTAATTTACTAATTTAGACTGTTTTATTTAATGTAGGATTTAAAAATCTACCATTATTTTAACTTCCTTTATCAGTAGTAACGTTAACGTCTCGCAATGCGATCAAATAATAAGTTTGAGAAGTTAGAGACCGTTTAGATCTGTTTTTGCGTTTGTGTATAATTCAATAGGGTCATGAGTGTAACTTCTAATTCAATGTATATTAATACTAGCAAATCTGCAAAAATAATCTTTATTTATGGTGTATAACACTATAATATTATACTTTTTAAACAATAGAAAAATCATAAAAAGAGTCTTAGTTCGGCTTTCTTGAAAATTTCTTTGATGTATCAAAATAGTAAAAATATTATTAAGTAATACCAGGAACAATTTATTTAATCGATAGCGTCGTGCTAATAATCTCTTTTTTACTCTAGTTCTATTCCCATAGGGTTAATATAATTTAAAACATTTAAATAGATCCAACGTATATATTTTTAGTAGGTAATCCTATCCATACGGGGTGCTTGTTTTCTTGTAAATACCCACTTACTACGCCTCACTCGTTAGTCTTATATGTGAAATGTTGAAAATTCGTTAGTTCGTATTGTTCATATAAATAATTATTATGGATATTATTATTATTATTATAGATATGTATAGATATATAACATAAACCACTGGTTATTCCATACCTTATTAATTTCCACTTGTTAATAGCATTTCGTTATTTCCAAAATGACTCGTAATGAGTGCATTTATTTAAAGGCCAATATTTAAAATAAAGAACTAAAATATGCATTGTAAAAAAAGTATTCGATTATATTTGTGGTTTTATTTAAAAATATTTAAGACAAACATCTTACATTATCCTTGTGTAACTCCATCCATTTACTCAGCGCATACCAAGACTGCTCTCAGAAGACAGATTTTATAAACAAACAATAAAACACAAAATATCATTGTTTATAACAAAAATCTGCTAAGAACTCGGTTCACGATAAATGTCTATTTTTTATAATTAAAACCGAAATTAATCAAAGTGTCTGTAATTTGAATAACATTTGATAAAACTCTACACCAGTGCGTTAACAAAAGGTATAATAGAAACGAACCTAAAATGAAATACAATACACGATTTTATGGCTTAGAACCCGACAAACTTGTGGTGGGAATCATTAGTCAACATTAGCAATCAGTTGTATACAAAAATCATTACAAGTTTAACATTCGAGTATTCAACAGCAAAGTATTTATGCTCTTGTTGTCACTTAACGATTATATATTCCGCTATAACATTATTGTCATCTAACTAAGATCTTTCTTTTATTTCATTTATTTCAGCCGAAGTTACTACTAGTCCAACATCATCGAATACGAAATGTGATACGATTGTCAGTCCTCAGGTGCGATGGTTTTCTATTTCTTTCATTTTTTATTTATTTAATGTCGTCATTTTTAATATTCACTATTATTAAAGTGTTATTCCACACTTAGGATTAGAAAACATTTTTGAATTAACGTATAAAAATTTGAACGCGGCGGGATTAGAACCCGCGCCTCTTGCATATCAAATTTTTATATGTTTTTTCAATAATGTCATCATTTTTATTGTTATTTTATAGGTGATACACGTAATACATACTAACATGTCGAAAAAGAATATATTCTTAAAAACTGGAATAAGACCGTCTATGAAAAGAATACTGTGGCTAAGAAAGTAATAACGACCGATGTACAAACAAAGACAGATGAAGACATGGCATTACTAATAACAAATGAAAAACATGTGAATCGGCTTACAGATGAAACTTTGTCTAAAAGAAGAATTAAATAAATATGAGGAATATACTTCAACAACGGAATCAAGAGAGAATGAAATACTGGAAACAACACTCACACCAACTCGTAGGGCTTTGGTTGATTATAAAGCCCTAGTGAGTATACATACTGTTTTGTTTTGTATTCTTTTGCCTATTTATTGATATACCTAAATAATTATATTTTGTATGTTTATAATATAAAATAAAAATAATATTTTTATCTAATTTTAAAACGGTGATCTAGATACAACAGAAATTGAAAAATATAAATTTGCTGCAGGCAATACCTCAGACAAGCTAAAAATCTGTACAAGTACATGTTGCCATATGGTAGGGATTTTTTTCAACACAATAATTTTAAATATATTATAATGCATGCATAATAATATTTCATTTAATATAACGTGTACTTTATAATTCAAATTAAACTTGGAGAAGGTAATGCGACAGTTTCGACTCGAGTTTTAAAAATATAGATTGGGGATGTCATTCTAATGCTACACGGAAGCTATTAACCGCTGTAATTTCTCAACAGTAAGAAAATTTCTATTTATTCATAAGTTTCTTCCATTAATCTTATATTGTACATATTAAAAGTAAACCTGCTAATACTATAAAGCAATTAATTTGTATTTATATATTTTTTTATCTTTTCAGAGTTTTGGCTACGCATTCGTTAACTGGAAAGCGCTCACGCAGCGCGCATTCCCCAATAAGCCAGCTAAACGAAAATTGAACGCTACTGTAGTTAACAACTTAGTTCAAACAGTCGTTGAAAAATGTAAGGTACCTGAGAATTTAGTCAGGTAGAAAAATGTATATCGTTTTTTTTTCCTAAATTTAGTACCTACAAGTCATTCAAATCGCTTGCACATTGTGTAAACACCATTGGTTAGGTTGAGGCGATGACCGCCAAAACTTAAATGACCTATGAATTCAGCAAAACTGATAACAGTCGATACCGACTGATAGCAGTTCCTAGAACAAGAAAAAAAAGGAATTGAAAAAATATAAGGAATCTACTTCAACAATGGAATCTATAGAATAAAATACCTGAAATATCCTAACAAATAGCTGAAATATCCTAACACTTACAGGATGAAGATCTTGTAAGTCTTATTGCTTTAGTTGTCACTTACTTTAAAATAGGCTGCTTTTAGAATAACTTTGTGACTTTATATTTATTTTTCAATTAATTTAACTTCTTGTTCTTGAAAATGCCTACATACTTACCATTAATGATGTCAGAAATTGAAGTTGCGCATGCGCTCTTAAGCTTTCAAATAGGCAATGAACAACATAAGCCTAAATAATTTATTTTACTACTTATTTTGACATATATTTTCTAACCATTATAGATGTTGCTGTAACATTATTATCATCTAACTAATATCTTTTTTTTATTTCAGCTGAAGTCACGACCAGTCCAACAACATCGAATATGAAATGTGATACGATTGTAAGTCCTCAAATGCGATGGTTTTCTAATTTTTTTATTTATTTTTTTATTTCTTTAATGTCATCATTTTTATTGTTATTTTATAGATGACAAACATAATACATACCAACATTTCGAAAAAGAATATATTCTTAAAAAATGAAATGAGACCGTCTATGAAAATAATACTGTGGCTAAGAAAGTAACAACGACCGATGTACAAACACAGACAGATGAAGACATGGCATTACTAATAACAAATGAAAAATATGTGAAACGGCTTTGAGACGATTTTTTTTATTTAAAAGAGGAATTAAATAAATGTGAGGAATCTACTTCAACAACGGAATCAAGAGAGAATAAAATATTTGAAACAACACTCACACGAACTCGTAGGAGGGATTTGGTTGATACATAAATATTTTTTTTTTGTCTGTTTATAATGTAAAATAAAAAAAATATTTTTTTCTCACTTTAGAACGGTGATCTAGATACAACAAAAAGAGAATAACATAAATTTACTACAGGCAATACCTCAAAGAAGCTAAAAATCTGTACAAGTACACGTTCCGATATGGTAGGTATTTTTTTTCAATACAATAATTTTAAATATATTATAATGCATGCATAATAATATTTCATTTAATATAATGTGTACTTTATAATTCAGATTAAACTCGGAATAGCTAATGCGACGGTTTCGACTCGAGTCTTCAAAATTATAGATTGGGGATGTCATTCTAATGCTACACGGAAGTTATTAAGCGCTGTAATTTCTCGACAGTAAGAAAATTAAATTAGAAATTTTGCTTATATTGTACTAATTAAAACCAAACCAATGCCAATAATACAAAAAAATCAAACAATTTTTATTTCTATAAAAAAAATTTCAACTTTTCAAAGATTTGGCTACGTATTAGTTAACTGGGGAGCGCTCACCGGTATTCTCCTATAAGCCGGCTAAACATAAATTGGACGCTGCTTTAGTTAACGACATAGTTCAAACAGTCGTTGAAAAATGTAGGGTACCTGAAAGTTTAGTCAGGTAAAAAATTATAATCGTTGTTTTTTTCTTAAATTTAGTACTACTACCTAATAACATTTTGTAATACATATAAATAAATTTTCAGAACTAGCATCACTACTAAATGCGCGGACGAAAGTAAGTTACTAAGAACCCGTCAGCCGAAAAATAAAAGAACTAAAGAAGGCACTCCACCATCAGATGACTCTTTTGTATCTAGATAATTTTTGATTACGAACTTCCAATATCTTTAAGGTACGAATATTACCTTTTACACATACATCATCTACACATCTTCTACATAACATCAATCAATCATTTAAAACTACTTATAATTTAAGTATAAAACCTAATGTAACTTAATTTTCAAAATCGATTAATATTATATTTTAAATTTACGATTTTATGTAATTTCTGCTTCATATTAAGATACTACTACTTCATCATCACTTCGTCATCTAAGTAATATCTTTCTTTTATTTCAGCTGAAGTCACGACCAGTTCAACAACATCGAATACGAAATGTGATACGATTGTAAGTCCTCAGATGCGATGGTTTTCTAATTTTTTAATTTATTTTATTAAATTCGTGATACAGTTAAAATTTTTATATTGTTCAATTTGCTGATGTTTATTATTATTTTATAGGTGACAAACGCAACACATTTAAACATATCAAAAAAGAAAATATTTTTAACAAAATGTAATGAGACAGGCAATAAAAAGAAAACTGTAACTAAGAAAGATGTTCAAACACAGACAAATGAAGACATGGCAATACTGATAACTAATAAAAAACATATGAAACGGCTTACAGAGGAAAATTTTTGCTTAAAAGGTGAATTACAGAAATATGAGGAATCTACTTCAACGACGGAATCAAGAGAGAATAAAATACCGGAAACAACACTCACACAAACTCGTACGACGGCTTTGGTCAATTATAAAGCCCTATTGAGTATACTTACTGTTTTGTTTTATTTTGCTTATTTACTAATATACCTACCTAAATATATTTTATTATTTGTTTACAAAGTAAATTAAAAATGATTATTTTTTCTCATTTTAGAGCGATGATCTATATATAACGGACAGTGAAGAACATAAATTTTTTTTCATGCGATACTCCGAAGAAGCTAAAAATCTGTACAAGTACATGTTCTAATATGGTAGGGAATTTTTTTCAACACAATAATTTTTAAGTCTTCAAATATATAGATTTCATATTGGAATGACATCGCCAATCTATAGATTGGGAATGCTTCACGGAAGCTATTAACCGCTGTATTTTGCACGACAGTAAATTGTACAGTAAATTGATATGATTAAAAAATTCTTCCATTATGCTTATATTGTACTTATTAAAACTAAACATACTAATAAAACGGATGAATTCCCATTTCCCAATGAGCCGGTGAAACGAAATTGAACACTGCTGTAGTATGACACAGTTCAAAGTGTGTAGGGTGAACTGTGTACCTGAGATTTTAATCAGGTTTAAAAAACTATAATCCTTTTTTTTCTTAACTTTTTTTCTTAACTTAACTTAACTTAACAGACGAAATTAAGATGCTAAGGAGCCGTAACTTAATTTTCAATATAAATAAATGTTAATTTTAAATTAACCATTTTATGTAATTTCAGGTAATCTACAATTGACCATCGGACGTATGTCGAACGGGCCGTGAATAGAATGAAGGGCCGAATAGAATGAAGGGAATGAAATAAGTTTATATATTGTACCAATTAGTTTTATTTTAATGGCATGATTAATTAAGCTTAGTTTTTTATTTTGATTAAATATCAAATAACATATATTTGTTTTATTTTATAATAAATGCATTTACATTATTCTGATGATAATTCAGGACAGGGCGATTCTCTTGGAGAATGTATGTAGCTCGTCCCTAAAACCCCAGTGTAATAGATATATTATAAAATAAATAAATAAATAGTTAAAAGGATATTGAAATTTAGGAAGGTGTAAAAAAGAAGAAAAGAGGAGAATTTTTCGAATGAACAAATATGTTGAGTAAAGGGAAGAAGAATAAAATATGTAAAAATATTCTAAAATATGTATAGTAGAAAAATATTCGATTATATTACATCTAACTGAAATTTCATATATGTAAATCTATAATGTGTAACGCTATATTTCGAATTTGGCGGAAAGCGAAGTACGGAGTATTTCTTATCTATCCGCATAGCAACGCGAGATGAAAGCGTGAGGTTAAACAAAATGTGCTTACTTAATATAATAATCGTAATTAAGATGTAAATGACAAAAAATTTCAGATTTCTGAAAACTTGATGAAGATTGGCAAAGCGAAAGAGGACTGGAAAATCTGTTGGGATATGTATTAATACGATACGTGTATCTCTTAGAATGGAAATCGGACAACTTTGAAAATGCCCCAAACTTTTTTTCTCCGAATTATCTTCCATGCAATGCACTACAAAGCGTAAAGCTGTTTATGAAACTATTTTTTTTATTGAATAGGAAGACAGAGTTGCATACAATGTTGCTACTTATTCTAGACAGATTCTTAAATATCTATGACATTAATTATATCTCACTTATATGCTAACTCGACAAGCATAGCAAAAATTTGAAAACTAAAAAAAAATGATTTTGTTATAAAGCTACACTATATCTTAGACAATATGCTTTCTTCTGTCCTATGACCTAAGCTGAACTGGTAGATGTTAAAATTAAGTTTATCACAGCGGAGTAATCAGTAATTGACACGATATCGATTATAGGTGTTACAATACGTCGATGATTGGTCGAGATTTGACTTTATACATTTTTTGGGCTAAAAACAAAGCCTGAGATTCAGAATACGTTCCTTTAACTTGAAACGTAAATAAAAATATACCAGAGGATATACATAAATTCTTAAATGACGTAACGACTGCCTAAATTAACGAAATTACAATCGTAGAAGCCATTTCGTTAGGTGCTGGACCTTGTCTGGCACTGACTAAATCTTGCAATCTGAAAAGAATGATACCGATGTTAACCAACCTCTATCTCTTCCGATACTTTCTTCTTTGACCAATTTACCTAATGGAACAAGGTCCTTTCTGACTACCCAGCAAGGGATAAAGCATGAAGCAAAAAAAAATATTATAGTATGTAAAGTTCGTTGGCGTTCTAGCAAATATGTAACTAAGTATGTTTGTATAGTTCAAATCATGCAATTCATTTTCGAAATGGAATCGTCAACTAATTAAACTAAAATTAATGTCTTAAATAATAATTATGCAGGTATACGTTTAGCTTGGCGATGCATTATATGTGTTATCAAAATCTGACATGGTGGAACACCTAAGATGAATATCATATGAATATCATACCTACAAAAAGAATATCAAATGAAAGGGCTTACTGAGAATAATTTGAAAAAATATCGACGTCATCTCAAATCCAATATGCTGGACTTATGAAGATGTTGGAATAAGTTCCTTATGTATTTCTACAATATGTGTGATATATGAAAGAACTCGCTAAGATTGCTGAACTTGATAGTGAAAGTTAAATGAAAAGGTGATTTATTCTTTTTGGTGTACTTAAATTAAAGTTTATTTTAAAAAATGCTTTAAGTATTTTTGATTTTTTTACCTATAGTTTTATATATGTATCTGATACCTATGTTAATTACAAATGAAATAGATTTTTTGGACCTTTACATGATAATATAATTACTAACTTTACTAGGTTATATTACACTAGGTTATATTACGAGTATATCATCAGATACCTATAAATATTTTATATACGAACAATGATATACGAATGATATATTAACAATGATATATGTATTTTTGCACCCAAATTCAACATTTTTTAAAAACATGCAGTTCTTAAAGAAAGCGATGCAGAAATTACATTTATTGCCTGTTATTATCAATTAATATAATTTATATATTTGATTTCATTTAGTTGTAATACTCATATCAATATTTTCAGATTTCGTGACACTGAACAAGAATTGAGATCTATAGCGAAGAAAATTCCTAGCCAAGACAAGCATGAAAAACAAAGTTTTTCGGGTAATTTGACTTCTCTATTTTATTTTCTGTCGCGATAGTATTGTGTATCTCAGATTGACCTTTATAACATTGAGTCCTAATATGTCCAGATTTGCCACAAATAAAACTTTGCCTAGCGTTAAAGTTGTTAGTTCGAGATTCTACCCTCGGGCGTTTTATTTTATTCTATCCAAACGTGTGATTGGAATCCGTTTGCTCTAATGATCGTTTTTTTTTGTTATCGCATAACTAGTGAATGGCGATATTAATTCAGTCTTAACATTACTATTGAAGGAAGCCATTCCAATAATAACATCTGTGACACTATCACAAATGAGTTCAATCAATTGTACTTAAGTAAAAGATATTTTTGTACTACGTAGGAGCATATTTTTCTTTCTAGCATATTTAGCAATAAGTATCGGCAGTACCAGAGTTATACTTTAGTCAATTTCTCACATAGATTACGTTTTTCAGGGAATAATTCCGTACGAAAGTTATTCCAAATACGACCCTTTTGAGGATTCCAAGACTCAAACCAGTTTAAAGCAGAGCCCTTAAGGACCTTACCGGCTCTTGTGACAGTGGTGACGGCACTTTATCCAAACTCGGTTGACAATTCTTCAATGCTTTTACACTACCCGTTGGCACCATTGTCACTGGTCGCAGGATCGAAAACAGGCAGCGCCACATCGTCATCACATGACGGCGGCCAGAAAAAGCATCACGAATAGCACTGAGGATATCTTCCAGGATGACAGGATCTATTCTGAAATTTACAAATTGTGTTAATATTTATAGCCAGTTTATCCCACTTCTAATGTTAGAAACTGAATTAAACATTAGTAAGTAATGTCCTATATATTAAAATTTATATATTTTATTTAATCAATTTGTATTATTAGTATCGATTGAAATAAAAGGTTATTCAAATTAAATAATATTTTTTTTAAATAAATAACTTTAATAATTTATATTTCAATATTGTGAATCTTATAAAAAGCTCGGAAAGCAGTTCCTGCTGAGAAGAGCTGGCGAGAAACTCAACAGTTTTTTTTCTGTTATTGAGTGCATGCTGTTGACCCTGTTGGTCGTTACAGCGACACTGGGAAGGATGGAAAAAGTATGCTCTAACCCTACGAAAATGGCAAGTACTGACGTGGCTGCTCGAGAGGAAGTCGACGACCGCAAGGGCGCCCCCTGCGAGGCTCGAACCTCGGCTTGCGGTCGGCGAGCCGGCTGATCATCAGTACAAAATTACTAAACTTTCATATGTTTTACAATTAGTCGTCTAATCACTTTCTCAATAAGGAAACTTAATGATAAAAATAATAAGTTATATATACCTTACATATTAACACTTAAATATTTTATATATATTTAATAACTATATATAATTGTTTGATACATCTTTTCATAATTCCTCAGACCCATAGAAGACTCACATAATAGTCAAAACAGTGTCATCATATTGTCATCAGATTGATGTATTATAATTAAACAATTTTGTGGTGTATAACACTATAATACTTTCTAAACGTAGTTCGGCTTTCTTGAAAATTTCTTTGATGTATCAAAATAGTAAAAAGTTTAGTAAGTAATACCAGAAACAGTAATTTATTTAAACAAGAGCGTCGTACTAATGAACTCTCTTTTATTCTACTTCTATTCTTATAGGGATAATAATATTTAAAGCATTTAAGATAGCTCAAATATATAAATTTTGTTATAGGTAATCCCATCCATTTGGGAAGCTTGTTTTCTTGTAAATACCTACTTACTACACTTTTTTATTCTCTCTTTATCTTAAATTTATATTAGATTTACAGTTAATTATATATTTATATAAATTTTTTATTTGCTTATATTAAGCTTCCCGTAAGTAGTAACGGGAACATTCCCTTAAAATATGGTATACATCCTTTGCAACCCCATAATTAGGACAGTTAGGAGAGGAGACTTTTTTTATTAAGAAACTAAACTTATTTAATGAAATGTGTCCGGAGCAAAGTCTAAGGTTAAGGTTTAAAATTATTACTAGGATTTAAATTAATTTTAATATACGGGATATACTTATCCGCAACTCTGTTTATACACTCTAACAACATATCACAACGTAATTGCAAATTAACAGAAAAGCTAGCCCACTCAAAGATGAATCAATTTCAGAACAATACGATTGCCAGTTAACTTAAAATTTCTCTTTTTTATATAGTAATCATTAGATGTGGAATAATTCAAAGTTAATTTAATTATTAAATGATCACTTCCTAAGGATTCGTTTATTGTGGACCAATCAAAATTTAAGGCAATATCCGCTGATACAAGAGACATATCAGGGGAAGAAATTTGCAATCTATTATGAACTGACTTAATACTAGTAGCTTTATTGTTACGGTTAAGGACTACGAAGCGACTATCTATAAGCGAATCAAGAGTTTGACTTCCTCGACGATCTGTCCTATTTGACCAGCTATAATGGTGGCCATTAAAATATCCTAATATGAAAGATCTTAACGATATACATGAAAAAATATTATTCCAATCACTTTGCGAAGTATATAAAGACGGTGGGTGATAAATAGCATAAATATTGTCAATATAGGTACAGTTATGAATTGTAACATGCAAAAATTCAATATGTTGGATGGATTGTTGGCAAACCTCTGTCTTAACAGTACAATGAGAAACAATTGCAACTCCTACGTAACTATCAGACCTATCATGACGATAAGAAGTATAACCAAAAGTCCTAATTTCTTCATTTTCGTTTAACCAAGTTTCACTAATAACAGCAATATGAACTTTTTGATGACTTAATCATACCTCAAAATCACTTAACTTTGGCTTAAAACTTTGAGCATTCCATTGTGAAATACTTAGTTTACTATTATTCCTACATAAAATGTTTTCCGTAAACAGATTCAAATATATTTTTAATTACTGGTAAATCTAAGAATTTAGCTTTAATGCAACTAATCAACCATTCATAAGTAAATAATAATATTTCGACAATTTTTGCCTTCAATGAAATATTTCTTCTAAAAATAACGTTCTTCAATTTTTCTATTAAATACTTAAATGGAACCTGGTCACTATTTTTTCTTGATTTATCTTTCAAACTACCTCCTGTCTTCTCTTCTACGTTGGTTTCTGATTCCGTTGAGATATTCCAATTCATAATATTAACTGATTGCATATTATTTTCTTCTATATTACTTCTTTTTGTATTTTGTTTATTTTTCCTAGCTTTCTTGCTGTTTGCTTCATTAGTAGATTTAACTACTTCAGAATAAAATTGAGATCCATTAACAGTTTTATTAAGTTATTGATATGAATTAAGTACAGGAAAATTTTCAATGATATCCATATATATTTCATCTTCTGGAACAGGAGAAGGTGGGACATACATCATAGTGGCCTTTCTATACGAACAATTAAACTCTGCCATTAACTGTCTGATTCTTTTTACTTTAAGGTACGTAGGACATGTCTTTGTCAATGACATATGTCCTCCTCCACAATTATTACAGCTGATTTGTTTCACAATTACTATGGTTGTTTGTGCACTTGGGACATATAATTTTCTTTGAAGGACAAAATTTATGCGTATGGCCAAATCTCCAACATCTGGATCATTGAGACACTGGAAATACGTATGGATCAACCTTTACCTTTATGCCTTGTATAAAAATAAGTGGTGGTAAGAAAGAACTTTTAAAACAAAGACGAATAGTTTCACTTTCTGTCCAGGTATCATTTTTCATTATTTCTACGAAGAAAGTATTTCTAAATCAGACGAAATGCTCATTTGAACATCATTTTCAGAAAAGTTTAAGTTAATATCTAATAATACCGCTCGCAATATCTAATAATAAGACGCTCAAATTTCACTAGTCTTATAACAATTCCATCCTCTTTCTTTAAAAAGTTTAGAATTTATCAACTTTTCTGTTTCAGTTTCTTCTTCAAACAATAAAAAAAATTATAAGGTGTAGTATATTTAACTCTTGTAATATTTCTTATATTTTCATCCTTCAAACATCTAGCGAGTTCTATTCGTTTAGGAATTTTCTCTTTACATTTAGTAATGCAAACTTCTATAATATCATCTACTTCAAAACTTTTTTCCGAATTCTTTTTCTGTATTTTTTTTTGTTATTCCTGGACACCAAAGTCCACATCTCAGTCTGATCCTCATCTCAAAGTCTTTTCTGCCCATACAAGTGTCTTCTCCGTGTCCCATCTTCATTCTCTTCAACTTGTAATATTACTTCGTTTTCATAATTGTCATCTAATTCCTTACTATTCTCCATAGTGCGTCGTAAAGGTGACGAGCAACTTGCAACGTTATGCAAATTGTTTATATGAACAATAATATAAACTATTTTTTAGAAATCTGTAGATATATAATATAAACCAATAGTTTTTCTATACCTTATAAATTTCCAGTTGTTAATAGCATTTCGTAATTTTCAAAATTACTCATAATTAGTACCTTTAGAATATTTATTTTCACCTAAAGGTGTAAATACTTATAATAATTTTTTGTAGTGAATATAAATATACATGTATATCGAATCACCTACCAGGCACAGAATATTGAAATTCTGAAAATTGTAAAAGAACATATGAGGGGAATTTTCCGAAAGAATTCCGAAAGTAGAAAAGTATTCGATTATACTTGTGGTTTTATTTAAAAATACGTAAAACAAACATATTACATTATCCTTCAGTAACTCCAGTTATTTATACAGCACATACCAAGACAGCTCTCAGAAGGCAGATTTTATGCCGACTTAATCGGCATATGTCGTTATGCTACGACCAAATTACACATTGGCCAGTTGGACAGCGTTTGACGAGTGTGAGTGCGATTCCCACTCGACGATATGATTTTGTTTAAATTACTTTGTTTCTCGCTCTTGTAAGACAAAGTGCGACGTTAAGTTCCACCGCTCAACACGGAACGTCTCAAATTCCACAGAAAATGGAGTACGGATTGGCTTGACACTAGGAACTTCATATCTACCCTGCTATGAGGGACAAAGACGTGAAACTAAAAAAATAAACATTGGAATTGCTCGTTCAAAGATATATTTTACAAGATTTAACGATTATATTAACAGTTACAATATGCTTATCTCAAAAAAACTACGGATAACAAAAAAATACTTTATAAATTAGGTACAAAGTTGTATATATATATATAGGTTACACTAAAAGTACAAAAGCGCGTAGCGACGCTTGCGATATATTATAAAAATAAACTTTTACTTTCTACAGAAAATTTAAAATGAGTTGTTTCAACAAGAATTTTTATATAACATACAAATTAGAATTTAAGTATTAAACTTTACGTTTACATACTACAGTTATTGAAGTTAGAATTACAGTTATTGAAGAAGAAGTTAGTTAAAGTTGACTCCTCTCTTATTAATTATTAATAGAAAAGACAACACTTATTGGGATAGTAAAAGGCTTTATTTAAATGTTCTTAGATAACAACATAATCTGGGGTACTTCGTATACGGAACAAAATTGATAATAGAAACGAACCTGAAATGTATAACTGTACACGATTTTATGACTTAGAACCCGACAAACTTGTGATCAAATCATTAGTCAACATTAGCAATCAGTTGTATCCAAAATCCATTACAAGTTTAACATTCGAGTAGCAATAAGTTAAGTGCACTGTGTTTAAAAGTTAAAATTCATCCTGTAAGTCTTATTGCTTTAGTTATCGTCGTCAGCCAATCGCAGTCCACTGCTGGACATAGGCCTCCCCAAGTTTGCGCCAAACATTCCGGTCCTGCGCAACCCTCATCCAGCCCGCTCCGGCAACCTTGCGTATATCGTCAGTCCAGCGGGCCAGAGGGTGTCCTACACTACGTTTGCCAAGACGCGGTCTCCACTATAGGACTCGTCTGCTCCAACGGCCATCGGTCCTGCGACAGACGTGACCGGCCTATTACCACTTCAGCTTACTGATTTTGCGAGCTACGTCGGTTACTTTAGTTCTCTCACGGATAACTTCATTCCTGATTTTATCCTTGAGAGAGACCCCGAGCATAGCTCGCTCCATAGCTCGCTGAGCGACTTTAAATCTGTGGACCAGCCCTACTGTCAGTGTCCACGTCTCAGCAGCGTATGACATTACAGGTAGGACACATTACTCAAAGACCTTCGTCTTTAGACTTTGCGGAATTGTTGACGTAAGGACTCGACGGAGCTTGCCAAATGCTTTAGTTATCACTTATTTTAAATAGTCTGTTTTTAAAATAACTTTGATGCTTCATATACTTTAATTAATTGAACTTAAATATATGCATATTATTAGTTTGAAAATGACTATATATTTATCATTAATTATGTCAGAAATAAAAGCTGCGCATATGCTCTTAAGCCTCCATGGAGGCAATGGAGAACACAAACCATGTAAGCATTGTTATTTCATTAAGTTTTAACATATATTTTGTAATAATTATAGATGCTGCTGTAACATTATTGTCATCTAACTATATTATTATAGATTATTGATTTCTTTTATTTCCGCAGAAGTAACAACTAGTCCAACAACATCGAATATGAAATGTGATACGATTGTCAGTATCCAGGTGTGATGGTTTTCAAATTTTTTTATTAACTTTATAAAATTTGTGATGTAGTTAAAGTTTGCATATTGCTTAATGTGATGATTTTAATTGTTATATTATAGGTGGCACACGTAAAACCTAACAACATATCGAAAAAGAATATATTCTTAACAAAATATTATGAGATCGTCTATAAAAAGAATTTTGTGGCTAAGAAAGTAACAACGACCGATGTACAAACACAGACAGATGAAGACAAGGCATTACTAATGACAAATGAAAAACATATTTAACGGCTTACAGATGATTTTTTTTTTGTAAAAGAGGAATTAACCATTTGTCCAAGTAGAACTTCTCTTAATAAAACGGTGAGGAAATCGACATAATCCTACAACAAATAAGTTCCTTTATGGGATTATTGACAAAAAGAATCACCAAACTGGTTCTAAAATGATTGTCCTGCGGGTTGGAATATCAATGAGCTACCCCCAAACATCCAGGAACTCGAAATTATACTAGCCAAAAACAAAGTTTATGTGCTCCTAGTATCAGAATCTCACGCAACTAGTTCTTTATTATAAGATACCATATCTACATTATACCCCATCCATGAAGCATTCAGTCCTAGAGGCCTACTCTAAGCATTTTCTAGAAGCCACCTCTATTAGATTGGAAGACTGAGCTGAAAACATCGTTTTTTTCGCCGTCTATTATCCATCAAACCATCGGATCAGTGAAAAAATGTACTTGCATTATTTCCACACACTTGGTCATCGCTTTACAGCTGATGGTGACTGGAACGCGAAACACATATTCTTGGGCTCACTGTAACCAGGGGTCGTGTATTTAAGAAATGCATTGATAAAATCAAGCTACAAATATGGTCGTCGGGCACTCACATCTCCTGGCGCAAAAGGACGCCTGATCTTCTGGACTTTTTCATTGACAAACGCGTAAGTCAACTTTGCACCAGTATAGAATCTTGGTTTGACAGGTAAACTGACTATACTCCTGTTATTCTCAATCTCAGAAACAGTGTAGTTTGGCGAGAAAAATAGGAAGCACAATACAACCATAAAACTGACTTGGGTGGTTTTCGAGCATACCTGTACAATGAAATTAACCTACGGATTCCACTTAAGTCAAGTAGTGATGTTAAGGATGCTATGTTCCTGTTCATTACAACCTCATTCAAACAGCTGTTTGGACTAACACACTCAGCCTATACTTCCCATCCCCATTCCTCCAAAGGTCCAAATAAAGCTCGAGGAAAAACGTCGCTTAGAAGACAATGGCATCATTCACATCATCCGGCTGACAAAACAAAGTTCAACTGCGCAATTAGAGAACTCAAAACCCTCCTCTAACAATCATCACACAAAATCTTAAAAGCTACTTTACAGGCGATGTCAACTACTGGACGTAATGAATACTCCCTGGAAGGCCACCAGAAATATTGAAAAGTCGAGATCGGCTTCTTGCCCAAGAAGAATCGGACTGTATGGGGGGTCCCATACAGTCTGATTCTTCTTGGGCAAGAACAGACAAGGAAAAAGCCAAAGTTTTGCATCTCACTTATCTCGCGTATTTCAACCACACAACGACACACGTTCTGATAAGAGCGAGTTGAATACTATTCAAAGTCGGGATCTACAACAGTGTCCTCCTATTAAATCAACATCGCCCAAAGAAGTAGCACATATGAATCGGTCTTTGGATTTCAAGAACGTACTAGGTTTCGATTTAATTCATTCGATTTAATTTACTCAAGGAAGTGCCAAAAAAGTCCATCATATTTCTGGCTTGTTTATTACCTATGTTATCTTTCGACAAGCTATTCTCTAAGTCTATGGAAAATTTCACGAATCGAAATGATGAGAGAGCCCGTTAAGCCTGCATATGAAACTGCGTCATGTCATCCTATTAGCTTGACTCCCGTACTGTAGAAATTGTGTGGAAAAACATACTTGTTCCGAGAAAAGTCCTAATTGGATGATCCTGACATGATAACCTCTCATCTATTTGGATTCAGAAAGACACATTCCATCAATGAACAGGTCCATCGAGTACATGTCACAATACGTCAATGCTTCGAATGCAAATAATACTGTTCGGCGGCATTCTTAGATATGAAGCAGGCGTATGACCGCGTTTGGCACAAGGGCTTACTCTGTAAGATAAAACAAAAGTTACCTCATTCATTTTATAGCATTATAGTATCGTACTTGTCTGATAGAATTTTCCAGGTAAGATATGGTGACGCTCCATCAATTTTCTATAATTTCGAGGCTGATGTTCCGCAGGGCTAAGTTCTCGGCCCCATCTTTACAACATATTCACCTACTTCTGATAATATGACCGTTGCTACTTCCGCTAACGACATTGCCTATTTTTCCTGCCAAAACTAAGCTGTAACTGCGAGCAACAGACTTCACCAAGTACTGGATAATGCCCATGAGTGGCTAACTAAATGAACAATAAGAGCTAGCTCCCTCGAGTAAAATATAATTAATGTAAAATAAAAATGATAAATGTTTCTCATTTTAGAACGGTGATGTAGATATAACAGACAGTGAAGAACATAAATTTGCTACAGACAATACCTCAAAGAAGCTAAAACTGTACAAGTACATGTTCCGATATGGTAGGTATTTTTTTCTTGTGTGTACTTTATAATTCAGATTAAACTCGGAATAGCTAACGCGACGGTTTCGACTCGAGTCTTCAAAAATATAGATTGGGGATGTCATTCCAATGCTACACGGAAGCTATTGAATTTTGATCTATTTAAAAATTTCTTCCATTATGCACATAGTGTTAGATTAAAACTAAACATGCTAATAATACAAAAATATCTAATAATTTTATTTCTACTTTTCAGAGTTTTGGCTACACATTCGTTAACTGGGAAGCGCTTGCCGGCATTCCCCAATAAGCTGGCTAAACGAAAATTGAACGCTGTTGCAGTTAACGACATAGTTTAAATAGTCGTTGAAAAATGTAGGGTACCTAAGAATTTAGTCAGGTAAAAATTTATAAATCGTTTTTTTTTCTTAAATTTAGTACTACTAACTAATAACATTTTGTAATACATATAAATAAATTTTCAGAACAACCATCACTACTAAATGCGCGGACGAAAGTAAGATGCTAAGAACCCGTCAGCAGAAAAATAAAAGAAGAAGTTAATGTTCATTAACTTCTACATCTAAAGATAGGAAAGAGTGTTATTAATTTTAACTCCAAAATCATACATCATCAATCAGTCATTTTAAATTATTAACATTTAAGTTTAAAAACTTAATGGAACTTAATTTTCAACATCGATTAATATTATATTTTAAAATTATGATTTTATGCAATTTCAGGTAATTTACAATTGTACATCGGACGAATAATCCAGCTTATGACGTATGCGAAACAAAAGGGATAATAGAAACAAACTTTAAATGAAAAACAACATAAGATTTTATGACTTACTTCCTTAAAAACAAGTTTTTACAACAAGGTGGGCATCATTAGTCAACTTCAGCAATAAGTTCTAGACTAATATCATTATAAGTTTAACATTCAAGTCTTCAACAGTACTTGAGTGAACGCCAGTCAGGATCTTAGCAATAAGTCAAGTGCACTGTGTTTAAAAGTTTAAATTCATCCTGAAAGCCTTATTGCTTTAGTTGGCATTTACTTTAAAAGTGGCTGTTTTTAGAATAAATTTGTTACGTCATATTTATACTTCAATTAATTTAACTTACATATATGTATATTTTTTAGTTCTATAATAACTATATACTTACCAATAATCACCTCAAAACTTGAAGCTGCGCATACGCTGTTAAGCCTCCAAGGAGGCAATGGAGAACATAAGCTTTGTAAGCATTGTTATTTCATTACTTATTTTGACATATATTTTGTAATGATTATAGATGCCGCTGTAACATTATTGTCATCTAAGATCTTTCCTTTATTTCAGCTGAAGTCACGACCAGTCCAACAACATCGAATATGAAATGTGATACGATTGTAAGTCCTCAAATGCGATGGTTTTCTAAATTTTTTATTTATTTTTTTATTTCTTTAATGTCATCATTTTTATTGTTATTTTATAGGTGACAAACGAAATACATACCAACATGTCGAAAAAGAATATATTCTTAAAAAGATGGAATGAGACCGTCTATGAAACTAATACTGTGGCTAAGAAAGTAACAACGACCGATGTACAAACACAGACAAATGAAGACATGGCATTACTAATAATAAATGAAAAACATGTGAAACGGCTTAGAGACGATGTTTTTTATTTAAAAGAGGAATTAAATAAATGTGAGGAATCTAATTCAACAACGGAATCAAGAGAGAATAAAATATCTGAAACAACACTCACACGAACTCGTAGGAGGGATTTGGTTGATTATAAAGCCCTAGTGAATATACCTACTGTTTTGTTTTGTTTTCTTTTCGTCCTATTTATTGATATACATAAATAAATATTTTTTGACTGTTTATAATGTAAAATAAAAATAATATTTTTTTCTCACTTTAGAACGGCGATCTAGATGCAACAGAAAGAGAATAACATAAATTTACTACAGACCATACTTCAAAGAAGCTAAAAATCTGTACAAGTATATGTTCCGATATGGTAGGTATTTTTTTTTCAATACAATAATAATAAATATATTATAATGCATGCATAATAATATTTCATTTAATATAATGTGTACTTTATAATTCAGATTAAACTCGGAATAGCTAATGCGACGGTTTCGACTCGAGTCTTCAAAATTATAGATTGGGGATGTCATTCTAATGCTACACGGAAGTTATTAAGCGCTGTAATTTCTCGACAGTAAGAAAATTAAATTAGAAATTTTGCTTATATTGTACTAATTAAAACCAAACATGCCAATAATAAAAAAAAATCAAATAATTTTTATTTCTATTAAAAAAATTTCAACTTTTCAAAGATTTGGCTATGCATTAGTTAACTGGGGAGCGCTCTCCGGCATTCTCCAAAAAGCCGGCTAAACATAAATTGAACGCTGCTTTAGTTAATGACATAGTTCAAACAGTCGTTGAAAAATGTAAGGTACCTGAGAATTTAGTCAGGCAAAAAATTATAATCGTTGTTTTTTTCTTAAATTTAGTACTACTACCTAATAACATTTTGTAATACATATAAATATATTTTTAGAACTAGCATCACTACTAAATGCGCGGACGAAAGTAAGATGCTAAGAACCCGTCAGCAGAAAAATAAAAGAACTAAAGAAGTCACTTCACCATCAGATGATTCAGATGAATATTTGGTATCTAGATAATTTTTGATTACGAACTTCCAATATCTTTAAGGTACGAACATTACCTTCTACATCTAAAGATAGGAAAGAGTGTTATTAATTTTAACTCCAAAATCATACATCATCAATCAGTCATTTTAAATTATTAAAATTTAAGTTTAAAAACCTAATGTAACTTAATTTTCAACATCAATTAATATTATATTTTAAAAATGCGAAACAAAAGGGATTATTATCCCTTTTGTTTCGCATACGTCATAAGCTAGATTATTCGTCCAATGTACAATTGAACGAACTTAAAATGAAAAACAACATAAGATTTTATGACTTACATCCCTACAAACTTGTGGTGGGGATCATTAGTCAACTTTAGCAATAAACTCTAGACAAATATCATTATAAGTTTAACATTCAAGTCTTCAACAGTACTTGAGTGAGCGCCAGTCAGGATCTTAGCAATAAGTCAAGTGCACTGTGTTTAAAAGTTTAAATTCATCCTGAAAGCCTTATTGCTTTAGTTGGCATTTACTTTAAAAGTGGCTGTTTTTAGAATGAATTTATTACTTCATATTTATACTTCAATTAATTTAACTTAAATATATGCATATTTTTTAGTTCTAAAATAACTATATACTTACCAATAATCACCTCAAAACTTGAAGCTGCGCATACGCTGTTAAGCCTCCAAGGAGGCAATGGAGAACATAAGCTTTGTAAGCATTGTTATTTCATTACTTATTTTGACATATATTTTGTAATGATTATAGATGCCACTGTAACATTATTGTCATCTAAGATCTTTCCTTTATTTCAGCTGAAGTCACGACCAGTCCAACAACATCGAATATGAAATGTGATACGATTGTAAGTCCTCAAATGCGATGGTTTTCTAAATTTTTTATTTATTTTTTTATTTCTTTAATGTCATCATTTTTATTGTTATTTTATAGGTGACAAACGAAATACATACCAACATGTCGAAAAAGAATATATTCTTAAAAAGATGGAATGAGACCGTCTATGAAAATAATACTGTGGCTAAGAAAGTAACAACGACCGATGTACAAACACAGACAAATGAAGACATGGCATTACTAATAATAAATGAAAAACATGTGAAACGGCTTAGAGACGATGTTTTTTATTTAAAAGAGGAATTAAATAAATGTGAGGAATCTAATTCAACAACGGAATCAAGAGAGAATAAAATATCTGAAACAACACTCACACGAACTCGTAGGAGGGATTTGGTTGATTATAAAGCCCTAGTGAATATACCCACTGTTTTATTTTGTTTTTTTTCTCATATTAGAACGATAGTGAAGAACATAAATTTGCTACAGGCGATAGTCCGAATGTTAGTTAGTAGTTCTGACATGGTAGGACTTTTTTAGCACAATATTTTAAAATATATTATAATACATGCATTATAATATTTCATTTAACATAACGTGTACTCTATAATTCAGACTAAATTCGGAGAAGGAAATCGGATTGCGACGGTTACGACTCGAGTCTTCAAAAGTATAGATTGAGGATGTCATTCCAATGCTACACCGAAGCTATTAACCGCTGTATTTTCTCGACAATAAGAAAATTTTGATTAAATTAAAAATTTTGCTCATATTGTACTAATTAAAACCAAATAATTTTCATTTCTATAAAAAAAAGTTTCAACCTTTTAGAGTTTTGGCTACGCAATCATTAACTGGGAAGCGCTCACCGGCATTCCCCAATAAGCCGGCTAAACGAAAATTGAACGCTGCTGTAGTTAACGACATAGTTCAAACAGTCGTTGAAAAATGTTGGATACCTGAGAATTTAATCAGATAAAAAATTATAATCGTTTTTTTTCTAAGAATTCGTCAGCTTTCTGCTGACGCCGATAAAAGAAGAAAAGCCATCTGCTGGATCTATATAATTTTTGATTACGATCTTCCAATATCTTTAAGGTACACCACCTTAAGTATGAAGAGTTATTTTAATAATTTAAACTCCAAAATCATATATCATTTTCAAATTACTTAAATTTTAAGTTTAAAAACCTTTTTTTTCTCTTCATGAGGAAACTCCTATACGAGAACCCGCCCGCAAGGAGACTTGGGCGAGTTATGTGGGATTCCTTAACCGGAAGATGAATGCCGGCCGACTACTCACTAAAACCTCACGGGAGGATCACTTCCTCAATCGCCACTAACCGAGGCCATACTCCAGGCACTACCCCAATCTTCCGTGGACTCCGGTGACGGGAGCCTGCAAGGCACGTCACAGAATCAGGGGTGACGGACACCCACGATTGCCTACCCAGCAAATCGCGCAGAAGTAGATTACAGATAGTTTTATATACTAATTTAAATGCAAGCAATACCACAATAGCAATAAATACTTATTGTTATATCTAGGTTTACATACTCTTTTGGTGTTATAAAGTAGTCACAAACAGACCTATGAGTGTATCAACGTATTATAAATAAACTCAATGACCCAGTACAGGAAGCAATATCCCCAATCCAGCATACGAAGTCTTACATTTCCTAGGTATAGATCTTTCTATGTGAATTATTACCTGAAATGGTAGGTTTTATGCTAGCTATACAAGACCAGATTATCGAAATACGAAACTATAAAAAACATGTAATACACGATACATAATTAGATTTGCATAGACATTCTTATTATGCCAGCAGCATTATACAGCAAGTTATAGGAGCTTGTAAATCAATAACACAAAAGGATTACAAACATCGACATGATCAGGATGCATTCATTCACCAGCACGTAAACAAAAATATATAATATATAAACAGTGAAACCATATCATATTACAAATACAGATCTCAGGCTGTAATAGATTTAAAAGATTTTAAGCCTTGTTGAGAGATTATCACTACATACAGAACAATCTATCATACCAGACCTGACATTACTTTATACGAGACAATAAAGAGTACAGTTTACCTGGTTGATGTAGGAGTACCCAATACAAATCATTGCAAAGTAAATCATCTATCTAATGTTTGATTACAAATCCGTATTAGGGAGTACGTCCCCAGTAATGGGAGGATGAAGAAATTCATACAATATAGTAGTAATAATAATACCACTAAGAAAATCAGAGATCGAAGCTGAGCATACACTCATATGCCTCCAATGTGGCAATGCAGAAAATAAGCCTTGTAAACATTGTTATGTTATTACTTATTTTGACATATATTTTGTAATGATTACAAATATTACTGTAAAATTTTTGTCATCAAACTAATCTTTCATTTATTTCAGCTGAAATCCCTACTAGTCCAACAACATCGAATATGAAATGTGATGCGATTATCAATCCTCAGCTGCGATGGTTTTCTGAAATTTTATTTATATTATTAAATTTTTGACGCAATTAAAGTTTGCAAATTGCTCATTGTGCTGATTTTTATTTTTATTTTGTAGGTGACAAAAGTAATACTTATCAACTTATTAAAAAGAAAATATTCTTAACAAAAGGGAATGAGACCGTCTATAAAAAAATACTGTAGCCAAGAAAGTAACTCCCTCCTATGTACAAACATACACAGATGAAGACATGGCAATATTAATGACAAATGAAAAACGTATGAAACCGGTTAGAAAGGAAAATATTTCTCTAAAACTTGATTGAAATAAATATGAGGAATCTAGTTCAACAATGGAGTCAAGTATCGAACGATTAAGTTTTTCTCAAAGTGAAATATCTGAAACAACACTCACAGGAACTTGTTGGAGGTCGTTGGTAGAGTAGTTGGTAGAACAAAAGAAATATTTTTCTTTGAGTCTGTTATTTAGTGAATATTTTTTGATTGTATACATCGAAAGGTAAGCATAAACTCCACTTATAACAAATAAAGTTTGCTTTTGTACCTTTACGCAATGAAAATGAATATTTTAGTGTTTTGGCAGTTTTTGAGGCCGCCGTTGTATATAAAATACAGTAGAGGGGTAAGGTGGACTGTAGGTATAAAGGAGTGATGAAGTGTGCACGTGCGCTTCAAGAAGGAATAACGTATTTTATGTATCGTGAGGCCTTCAAAAATCCCTTGGAACCTTTTTTGTTATATTTGGGGCGAAGTCATTAAAGTAAAAGCCAAAATTTGTTTATCGTCAAATACGAGACTTTGTGAAGCCTGTGAAGCTTATTTTAAATGACCAGTACGAAGTCAACATAAAATATGGGCACTTCATCACATGTAGTAACTGTAAAACACTTTAGACGGTAAAATAATACATTATACTTTTCATTCAAATTTATATAACTATACCTATTTTTGTCACATACAGTAAATGTGTCATTCATTATTGAATAATGTTATTTTCTTTTGCAGCCTGCTGAGAAATTGTACCGAGAAGTGAAAAATAGTATCAAGTTTACAGTACCAAGAATATTGAGGGAACCAACTGATCATATCATGTTATATGTTGGCAAAAAAGCCACAAAGATTCAATACCTAAACCTAGCATCGACGTCTGCTCCAGTACCTCACAGTGACAATTTTCCTTTGCCATCTAGTCCAACGAAGAAGGCACAAGAGCAGTTACCGCTAACACAAATGTCTAGTAAAGGCGGAAACAGCGAGTTCGAGATCACATCTGTTGAACCAAATATCATTAATTTAGAAGAGTTTGATAACTTATTAAGATATTTTAATATACCTAAACGTAAAATATTAGCTCCAGGAATAAAACAGTGAAATTTGCTCAAGAACGATGTTAATTGTGTACTTTTTGTACGCAGTAGTCGCTTAAAAAGTTGCCAGCAACAACAAATTTACAGTATAAGAGTTTTGAGTACCTTTCTTTTTTGACTAAATATAACGATTGAAATTTCCATCATCATGCTAAGAAAGGCTTAGCAGGATGATGGAAATTTCAATGGTGTTTGATTTGTTGTTGCTGGCAACTTTTTAAGCGACTACTGCGTACAGTACTGCGGGCTGCGGCAGTACACAATTGTCAAAAAATAGCAAACGTTCTGTGTTTTACCAGGCCTACTTATCATTCCGCTGTTTGTTGTTGTTGTTGAAGAAAGGAGCGAGATTTTAAATTATTTTATGGAAATAAACGGAGATATAAAATACAATAAAAGTGTGAAAATGAGTGAAAAAAAATGCTGATGAAGTAATATGAGTGTTGCAGGAGGAGAACGATGATGATGATGATGATGATGATATGAATGAAACTACTGACTTGAGCCTCCCTTTGTAGAACCAGAAGATCAAGAACTCTCTCACCCATCAACTTCATCCAATTTGCAGTCTTCATCCAGTTTTCCATTTGACAAAAGAAAAGAAAAGCTTGATTTGAAAAAAAAGAGATCTGGGACACAGCTAAAGTTACTCACTTAATGAGTTTTACTGCTTTAGGTTATCAGACCTAGAAACTCCATATCAATGTATTAACTATTTTATCACTGAAGATGTTATCAAAAAATTTGTAGAGGAAACAAATATATATATAAGACTGAGTAATCCCAGTTCATCTATAACATTTACAGAATATGATTTGTATAAGTTCTTTGGTATATTATTACACATGTCAGTAATCAAATTTCCTAGCACAAGATCATATTGGTCGTTAAAGTTCGGATGGCATTTTGGGATGTTGATGTTGTATAGTGCACTGTATTCTGCTAACCAAGTTTTTAATTTGATACCCATATTGATAGGATAAAAACTACACTTTCCGCCGTTTCTTGCGACGGCTATTTTTAACAAGGCTAACGGTGCTCTTGCTGCATTGATGCGACGGCAAAACGTCAGCGTATCTGCACGTCTTGCCGTTCACAATGCAGCACTGATACCAACGTTGTTATACGGCAGCGAAACGTGGGTGTGTCAAAAGAAGAATGAAAGAAAGATGAATGCAGTAGAAATGATATCTGTTCGTCGGATATGCGGAGTCAGATTAGCTGAGCGTATATGCAGCGAGGAGATACGCGTAATGGCAGGCAGACTTAAGAAGAACGTGCTCAGGTGATTTGGGTACATTGAGAGAATGAGTGATGAAAGAATGGTAAGAAAAATTTGTGAAGCTAAGGTGAGTGGTACGAGAGGTCGGGGGAGACCACGGTTGACCTTCGAACACAGAGTATCAAAGATACTGCAGGAAGGTCACGTAAAAAGCATAAAAGCATGAGGACCCCCCGAAGGGCATGTATGAAGAGGATAATGACTGTGGACGGGACGAAAGAGGTATGCAGGGACCGTAGCGTTTAGCGCTCCGTACTCTCTAATTACCGGGGTAAAGTGTGAATTATCATCATTATTTAAAACAAAACAAATATATGTTATATGATATTTAATCAAGATTAAAAACTAAGGTCCTTAATTAGTCGAGTTATTTAGAGTTATAGAGAATAATTAATGAATCCCAAATTTTATAAAATAAATTTAAAAATTAAAAAACCATCGCACATGAGGACTGACAATCGTATCACATTTCATATTCGATGATGTTGGACTGGTCGTGACTTCAGCTGAAATAAAAGAAAGATATTAGTTAGATGACAATAATGTTACCGCGGCATCTATAATCATTACAAAATATATGTCAAAATAAGTAATGAAATAACAATGCTTACAAGGCTTAAGTTGTCCATTACCTCCTTGGAGGCTTAACAGCGCATGCGCAGCTTCAATTTCTGACATCATTATTGGTGAGTATGTAGTCATTTTCAAACTAAAAAATATACATATATTAAAGTTAAATTAATTGAAGTATAAATATAAAATAAAAACAGCCTATTTTAAAGTGTCAACTAAAGCAATAAGACTTACAGAATGAATTTAAACTTCTAAGCACAGTGCACTTCACTTATTCCTAAGATCCTGACTGATGCTCACTCAAGTACTGTTGAAGACTCGAATGTTAAACTTCCCTTTTGTTCCGTATACGCACCAGTATCCAGTACACCAGATTATCTTCCGACCACTAAGAACGTTTAAACGTTTAAAAGGTTTTTACTATCCCAATAATCTATTTTATCTTTTCCTATTAATAATCAATTTATTCAATAACCTTACTTCAATAACTTTAGTATGTATTATAATAAATGTAATTTTTTTGTATACATGTATATATTTTTTTTATTTAAACCTAACAGACTGGTGTAGTTTTGCCAAATATTATTCAAATTACAGACACTTTCATAAACTTTGGTTATATTTATAGAAAATAGATATTTATCGTGAACCGCGTTCTCGATTTTTTTAATATTTAAATTCAAATTTGTATGTTATATAAAAATTCTTGTTAATTTTGCTGAAGAAAGTAAAAATTATTTTTTTTATAATATAAATAATTTGTAGTATTTTCTTGGTATCCGTAGTTTTTTTGACATAAGCATATTACAACTGTTAATATAATCGTTAATATCCTTTAAATTATATCTTTAAACGAGCAATTCTGGTGCTTATTTTTTTTTAGTTTCACATTTTCATCCCTCATAGCACGGTAGACAGGAAGTACCTAGTGTCAAGCCAATCCGTACTTTTTTTCTGCGGAATTTGAGACATTCCGTGTTGAGCGGCGGAACTTAACGCCGCGCTTTGTCTTACCAGCGCGAGAAACTGAAAACTAATTTAATTACAATAATACCCTCCAGCGGGAATCGAACTCACACCCGTCAAACGCTATATCTTTGGAGTTACACATAGATAACGTAATATATTTGTCTTAAATATTTCTAAATAAAACCACAAATATAATCGAATACTTTTCTACAATGCACATTTTAGAATATTTATTCTTTCGGAAAATTCCCCTTTTGTGTACTTTTTTACAATTTCCCAAATTTTAATATTCTGTGCCTGGTAGGTGACTTGTTAAACGTATAACCTTATATATATATATATATATAGATAAGACTTACGAGTGAGGCGTAGTAGGTAGGTATTTTCAAAAAAACGAGCACCCCATATGGATAGGATTACCTACTTAAAAATATATACGTTTGATCTTTAAATTTTACTATCCCTAGAGGAATAGCACTAGAATAAAGGACAGTTTATTAGCATGACGCTATCGTTTAAATAAATTGCTGTACCTGGTACTTATTACTTCTATATCAAAGAAATTTTCCAAGAAAGCCGAACTACGAGTCTCTTTATGATTTTTCTATTGTTTAGAAAGAATAATATGACAGTGTTATACACTATAAATAAAGATTATTTTTGCAGATTTGCTAGTATTAATATACATCGAATTAGATGTTGCACTCATGACCGTATTGAATAATACACAAACGCATAAATAGACCTAAACAATCTCAAAGTCCTCAAACTCATAATTGTTTTATCGCATTGCAAGACGTTAACGTTATAACTGATAAAGGAAGTTAAAATGATGGTAGATTTTTAAATCCTACATTAAATAAAACAGTCTAAATTAGTACAGTCCAGACGTGGGTATCCTAATTAATTTATACTAACAAAATATCGTCTTCAAGATAATACATTTCTATTTTTCTATCTCAGGTTGCTCCTTTTTAAACGGTTTTATCGTTATTTAGCTTACCCCGTTTGTTTTGTTTGTGGTTCAAATTTAGTCATTGAAATTCCACCCTCTTTCTGTCAACCGATTGATTTGAAATTTGGTATAGGCCTATGATTCTGGTGACAATACAACTATGTACATATATTTCATATTAATGTGTCAATATGCGTATCAAATTAAAGAGCTTGGTAAGAATAACACAGTGCACTATTCAAAATTACAATATGAATCCCAAGTCAAGATCTCGTATCCGATCGAATCGACTTTGCAAGCGACGGCATACATCTTATACACCCGAAAATCATACTGTTTCCAGCCAAGTTTTATTACGGAATGGCTGAAAGGTAAATTAGTCTTAAAGTATTATTTACATACAATATTAAAATAACTTACATAATAAAAACATCGACGTTTTAAAGGATTTCAAAAGTGCCAGATTTTTTTTATTAAAACATGTTTGTAAAATTTATATTTTTTACTCAAATCTTATTTTAAATTTTAATTTCGAATGTTTCAACTATCACAAATATTCCGAAAATAGCAAATATTTTTTATAATTAACAGTATTTTCGAGACAATAAGTAGCCCCCAAGACTATTTAATAAAACTATCACGATGTCTTAGATTCATTAAAATAAATTTATTCATTTATAGGGTATTGGCTACTCATTGACAGGAAAGCCTTAACCAGCCTTTCCTAACAAGCCGTTAGAAAAAAATTAGATGCAGCATTATTAAATGATATCGTTCAAACAGTTGTGGAGAGGTGTGGGGTGCCTGTAAATTTTGTGAGAAGCGAGTTTTTTTCATATTTTATTTTTTGGAATATAATATTAAAAATAGGAATATTATATCCAAGTATAAATAATACTTATTTTCAAACCAAACAACAACCAAATGCGCCGATGAAAGTAAAATGCTTCGTACTCGTCAGCAAATCAAAATGATAAAGAAAACTAAAAAGGATAAGAAAGAGAACTTACCTCCGTCCGATGATTTAGATTTTTCTGATTAATTATATCTTTCTACGTAGGTGATGTAAGCAACGTGTTGTAAATGACACCTAAAATTACTTTACATCTATAATGTATGTTACGACTATTAAGTATTTTTTGTCTACCCGCATAGCAATGCGGAGTAAAAGCATGAACAAAATAGACTTGCTTAATTAGTAATTAAGATATAAAGACTGAAAAAAAATTATAAACATTCGATATGTCAACGAAAGAGTAAAATCAAACTTAATTTTATTGCATATTTCTAACAACTTGATGACGATTGGCAAAGCGAGAAAGAAAAAAAACTGGCAAGTCTACTTGGATATATATTAATACGATACGTGTATCCCTTACAACGAAATTCGCCCAACTTTGAAAATGACTCGAATTTTTATACGCTTAATTGCCTTTCTTCCTATGGAGGATAAAGCGTGAAGCTACTCATTAAACTATTTTTTTATTTTTATTTTTTACTAAATAGGAAGCCAATCTTGTATCCAATGTTGTTACTTATTCTAGACACATTCTAACATGTCTATGACAATAATTGTATACCTCACTTATAGGCTCAGCACTCGACAAGCACAATGACAAATGACAAAACTTGAAGAAATCCGAAAAACAGTAGTTTCAAAAAAATGTTTAAACGACGAAGCAAGATTGCTGGAAAATATTTGTTCTCTTTAATACATATGTGGTTATAAGTACGACAAGTAAAAGTGGTTAAAGTAACAAGTGTCAAAGACTTTAAAAATAATATTAGCACATGATAAAGAAAACATATAAAAATTTGAGCATTATGGAATTGGAACTAGCGACTCCAGTTCCAGGAGTTCCAGTTAAAGGCGCGAGTTCGACTTCTTTCGTTTGACAACCTTAAACGACGAAATTTCGACATTAACTTTTTAATTTATATTTCAGTTAATAGTAAATTTTGATTTATTACAGCCAAAATATGTTCTTATTTGAGTCATTTTCATTCATTTGGTTTATTAATAAATAAATAATATAAGATTTTGATTTTGATGCTTTCATTTTGTAAAAAACTGTGGAAAATATAGCTAGAACAGGTTGATTAGCTTGTATTCAATTTGGTGCTGCGATTGTATGAAATCAGTTACTTGTAGAAGCGACTTACCTAATTACAGCAGTAATTACTAATTCTTATATTACTAATATCAATTGGTATTATATGAATACACATATAAGTTAGTGATATTCACCTTTGCTTCAGATGTACATATAACAACTCTATATGTGGTGCTATTATTATATTATTGATGAACCGAAATTTATGTAATTCTTATTGAATTATGATGATGAACGAAATGATCTTCAACGAGGCGAAGATTCTATTAGATATTATTTTTAATGTGATTTTTAATCAGCCTAAAATTTGCATGGTTTTCCCATATATTTTCTCAATAAAGTTTTTAAAGAAACTTTGGTTACTTGATGAAATAAGGAATTTTGTGGTATTTTAACTAATTTAATAAATGTTGAGTAATGTGTTCTATTCTGTGTGTCTATTTCTATAATAAAATTTTACTATGTATCCTGTTGTTTGCTTAACTCCATTAACTATTATTATCCATTCGATAAAAATTAAATCTATAAGCCCTATAATTATTAAAGCAATATACAGATAAATAACAAAGAAACTTATAGATATGTAATCATAACTTTTAATATAATAATTATGATTATATAATTTTAAAGTAGAATATACTTTCTTAAGCTATAACTTAAAGTATTACTTATAATTCGAAAATGATTGTCTATCTACATTCGAGATATTTGTTTTTAGGAACTTATGTGTAAAAAAAACGAGTCTTCTTGTAATTCTTTATTTTATATACCTATAACTTGCAAAATTTTCAAAATAATATGTCTCCAATCCACTTCCCTTTTGTAAATATTAATAAAAAAAGTTACATTAAAATCAATTATTTAATCAACTAAGAAAATACAATATCTTTTTATTTTAATAGATCAGACCAACTCTTTTTCTCTTTAATTTAACACAATAATTGATTTAGTCTTCTAGATATGGCATTGAATATAATCCAGCTGATATATTTAGGTATAAGCTCTAAGGTAACCTTACGCAAACCAAGCGAGGTATAGTCTCTTACTATATATTCTGAATCATAATTCAATATTTGTATCGAAGTCGTTTGCTGTCCATCTTTTGTTTACACTAATTTTTATGCCATAAAGAATATATAAAATAGTTATTATATTTTTTCCTAAATTGAGTACACCTTTGCCAAGAATTCTTAAAATTAATCAAAACAAATATTTGGACTACTATACAACCTCATATCAAAATTTAGTGTCTGTTTTTCAGTCTAGCCGGAAATAGTGTTTAACATTTGAAATTGTAAATCAGTAGTTATGCATCAAATAATGTCCGAATTGAATCATGTTCACCAGAAAACAGTTAAACCAAATAACAAAATATCTTATTTTTTCATTACATTATTTAACTTTCATTCTAGGAAGTACTTTCATTTTTTTCTGTGGGTAGAGGCAAAAGAAACAGCTGTTTGGGAGCACTCTTAGTTTATTTTATATAATCTAGTTTTTACAAGTTACTTTAATATGTGTAAGTAATGAACTAAACTATCTAACCTACCAGTGATGTAATTCTATTCCAATTCTCCATAACTCTATATTAACTACATTAAAATCAGTAACATTACCAACTAGTTAAATATTGTTAAGCAACTAAGTTAAATATTGTGTGAAACCACTAATGGAGTCCATCAAGCTCAAGCACTCATTGACAGAGATGATGCATATTTCGCTCGTTTGTACTGGGTGCTCTTGAGGGGCTTCAACTTCAGGTCCAGTTTCTTACCAAGCAGTGCAATAACATAGAAATGCATAGAAGAAAAAAAATCTTTTTGGTGAGGATCAAAAATTTGACACTGGTTCACAAGTGATACAGATCCTGGGGGAACATCTTAAAATCTCAGATCTCTGTACAGATGACATCAGCAGATGCCAGCGCCTAGGTAAAATTTCACCAGGGAATCAGTTTTAGTATTCTAAAGCCACCCTCATGAATACAGGGATCACTTTGTCCGAGTTTCTAACGAAGTCCAGTCATGAAATTTTTATGGTGACCAGACTGAGATTTGGAATCTCTAAGTGCTGGACTAAGGATGGTTTTATCATTATTATCGGTCCGAACGGGAGACGTCATAGTGTAGTCCAATGTGCTGAGCTTGACAGTATAGCCACCAATTCTGAAGCACGAGGCCAGGGTATTTAATCAAGTGCACTAAACTTTGTTATTGTTTAACTAGAATTTGTATTCATTCACTGTAGTGACAGCTGACAGCTACAGATTAAATAGCAAAATTATCCCCTAAGTCATCTCATTACACGTAAGTTGCTTCCAATATTAATTTCTCTTTAAATTCTTTAATAGATTTTTTCTCTTGTATATAAAACAAATACTGCTGACAGGTGGATGAAGTTTAATTTTATTTTACTTTAAATATTATTTTATTATTTATGTATTAGGTATATAAATATATAAGGCCGCCATTGCACATATATTTTTTTTAAAAACTGATTATTTTATATACATAAAATACTCGTTTATGAGCAATAAAGTATTAATAATAGTAATACTAATATCTATAGCTGAATTACGATTTAATCAATGAACTTGACGTAACTAAATAGTCAGGATTGTTTGTTTTTATCACATACTATAAATGCGTTATTCTCTTTGTCTAATTATAACTTTTATATCACTTTTTTACTGCTAACTACTGATGTTAAACATATATAAACTATTTGATGTTATCTTTAACTAAAGATAACTCATGTTTAATAATCTGTTGTTATATATTGTTTATCTATAAAAGTTATTCATTACTTATCTTTTTCTACAAATGTAGTGGAAATTGGTGACAGGAAATAAACGTCAGAACAAAAACAGTTAACGTCAAACATCGGGAAAAATAACATTCGTGGATTGTGATTATGTTAGAATTAAAAATTATAAGAGATTGTGTTGACATGAGTTATGCAATTATATTGCAATTGTAGTGCTTGGCATTCCAATCATAAATTTATTAAATAATGTCAAACGAAACAAACTTTAGTATATCAGTACCTCGTTCGTGTTTAAATGAATTCTATAGCAAATATCTTAATTTGGTTGAAACTTTTTATTATGTTACACTTTCTGAAAATAAATTTGGAAATGCGTGTGATAAGTCAGAATATGTGCATTTTAATGTCGCATTGAACATAAATTCAATAGACAGTAATGTCAACCCACGAGAACTAGTCGATCGGATACAGGTAAGAAAAGTAAATAAATCATATTTATTGCCTTTTATTTCTATATCAACGCAGTTAATTTTATTATATTTAATTGTTTAAATTTAATATAAAAATCGAATACTGAAATAATTACCAATTTTAACTTTACATAAATTTATTAATATATTAATTAAGGATTTTCAAAAATATAAATAAGTAATTTATATATTAAAAATATGGGGCGAAAAAATTGGAAAATAGCTTCTTATTTTACAAAGTAAGTCACTTATATTCTTACTGTATACTTCCAATTCTACTCATATATCAAGTTTTCATTTCTCATGGAAATTAATTTACAGGATGAAATGATAAGTACTCTCTACAATTTCCTTAATTAAATTATATTGAGTTATGCTAATTGAAAAATATACTGTAATAAATTATGAATTGATTTTGATTCTGGCCAGAGATATTAATTTGATTGATAAGGTAAGGTTACCCGGGTAAACATGTAGCTGTAAGTCATTTGAATATTAATAGATATTTTATACAACAGATGAATCTTGAAATATTTAAGATATGTTACAAATTCATTATTTTTATCAAGATGAGAAAAAAATGTTTAAATGGCCATTGTTTTGATTGTGTATAAATCATTATAAGTTATAAGTAACAATTAAGACATTTATCTATTTTATTTTAGTGCTACCCTGCTAAAATTTTAGCAATAAATAAACTAAATATTTTAGAATATTTTAAAAAATCAATGAAATATTCTATATCAATTTTGTCACAAATAAAAATAGATGCACAGTTTAGTTGAGTGCAAGAGGTCAATAGTGCGGTTGTTTGGGGGCCACCCGCTGCCCGGTTGCAGTGGGCGCGAGGCGCGAGTCGACTCGCAACCCGGATCTCGGGTGCCCCGCTTCCCCTTCACCCAGCGGGCCCATGCGTGGAGGTGTGCGTATGCGCCGGCCGCCGTCGCCTACTCGGTAGTCAGTAGTCACGCCGCGATACCCCGCGTTCGTACTCGCGCGTCATGCCATGCGATCACTGATTCGTATTTATTATGTTCGCGATTGACAACTCCCAGGTGAGCGCGACTTCTCGACTATTTCTACGTTGGCTAATATTTTCATGTCATGTATAGTAAGGCGAAGTTCATAACGCGATATACATAATAATGTAATGATGTTTCATTCACGATCGCACGAAAAACGATCCCGGAAGTAAAGCCGGTTCGTTAACGTCATCTAGGTATGCTAATTACCATCGACATTGTTCAAATATTGATAAATACGTAAGTTGTACATTGTACATTAGTATCTTAAAGTTGGAGGCAATATTTAGGTGAGTGCTCTAAAATATAAAATACTCAATATTACGGTTAGAAAATAAATCTTTAAAATATATTATATGAAAGTGCAAAGTTTTTGTTAATACTGTCAAAATATATTTCATATAATTTATAGTTAATTATGGAAAAAAAATAAACATAAATACCTAACTTAAAATCATCGATATTTAGTTTGAATATTTTATATATTTTTTCTTTACATTTATAATCATTATCTTATCCCTAATATGTTGTCATTCAGTTAACATGCGACAATATTACATAAAGGTGCGTTATCACATTTATTTATTTAAAATTGGTATAATTGTAATATTTTCAATGTAATATTTTAAATTATGCTTACAAGTGCTACGTATAACGATATCTTTGTAACTCAATATATGTCTTTTATTGACAGTAATCATTAGGTGCAGAAATCATTTTGTATTTAATAATATATATATATATATATATATATATATATATATATATATATATATATATATATATATATATATATATATATATATATATATATATATATATATATATATATATATATATATATATATATATATATATATATATATATATCAAAATAATAAATGTATTAAAACAAAACGTACAGTCGCATTTAATACTTGTATTATATACATGATATACATACTCTCTGTACAAAACAATAGAAGTTAGACAATCAGGACAATTAACGCGTCATCATGATCCTAACACGTTACTCGGTAGTATATTTTATTCTATCTATCGGCTTCTTTGTATTAATGATTTAATTGGATTGTTTACGAGCTAACAAACTAAAGTAATCATTTATTACCTCAGAAATTTGTTGTAACTTCTGAAAATATAAATAAAAATCTCTGAACTTTTTATTATTCCAAAGTAGAGGTAGCCTAAGCTACTCATGATTACATCAGCTATCTGCCAATGAGATTTCCGTCAAAGTTGGTCCAGCCATTCCAAAGTTTAACCAAAACAAACAGACAGACAAAAATAACATATTAGTATATATTTGTACATACGTATATATGCATTTAGTAAAAAGCGGCTATTGTAATATTAAAAAGAGACACTCCAATTTCATTTATGTATATAGATAAATGAAATTAATTTTGAATATACTTATATGTTTATTTTCAGAAGATAAATGAATTTCATTTATCTTCCGAAAATAAACATATAAGTACTTTATAGTAGATTTTTTATTCAGAATTATAATATACGTTATATAAAGTTTTTAATTGTAGATATTAATATAATTATAATTAATATACGTCTAAGTAACGGCAGTGCAGGCTACCTGCGACAGTTGGCCGTAACTTGAATATTATTGTGGACTTTCACTTGACTACGGTGAGTTCTAGTAATTTATATTCACTCGTTATCCACGACATCCGATCACGGATTTGAATCTTATGCGCGAACTTAACATAGTTTTTCCCTAATTTCCATATAATTATACATATACATATATATATATATATATATATATATATATATATATGTGTGTGTTGTCTTTCTAAAGCCAATATAAAAAACCACGTTTAAAGCCTTAAAATAGTGTATTTAGTAGCAAGTAAAATCATGCTATTTCTTTTTAAATACTTATACAATTTTGATATTTCTTTTGTCAATTCAATCTAAGATATAGAATATAAAAAATATATAATTAACATAATATTTTGAATAATTAACATAAAATTAATAACTTTTTAAAATATTTAAATATATTTTAAGGTAAACAATATAATATACCTACTTTTTTAATATATAATTTACCTATTTTTTAATATTACTATTTTTTTTATTTTAATTAATAATATTCAAAACATATTACATAAAAATATTGTACTTTGAATTTACTGAATAACACTATTTGATCAATCTTTCTGGAATTTGTAAATATAATTTTGAGGCCGGTCGTAACGGTGTGGGACAGCATCTGACTAAACGCTATCGGTTATGGGTTCGATCCCCACTCGAAGAAGTGATTATATTATTTTCACTTCCTCGTGCTGGTAAAAGATGAAGTGTGGCTTTGAGTTCCACCAATCAACAAGCAATGTCTCGAATTCGGTGGGAAGAGAAGTACGGAGGGTCTTGACACTAGGTACTTTCTGTCTACCCTGCTATGCGGGATAAAAAGCGTGAAGCTGATAAAGAAAGTGTAGTTTTAACAATTTACAACATAAAGCTTTGTAAGATATAAAAACTATCCTCTTTTGGAATAAAAGTTCACTAGTTTTAGTCAAATTGATCGAAAATGTTCTTCACGTTTCGGAAACCATGTAAAACGTGTTAGTTTATACTACACTTATATAGTATCTTATATATTATCCTTATTTGTATCTTCATGATTATATATTTTTTTTAATTGAATTGCTTGTGACATATAATGTCATTAACACTCGACAAGTCACTTTCAAAATGATCTCTCATATGTCAGGTGCTCATAAATCGTGCCGCCCTAGGTCCGGGTCTGTTTGGCCTATTGACAAATCCGCCTTTGCCGGATCCTTTTTGACTTAGAAAGTTGTATTAAGTTTGAATATAAGACAGTAGGGTAGATTGAGTGCCTCGCTTAACTGGATACCTTATTTTCACCCAGTTACAAGTTATCGTTAAACGCAAAGTTATGAATATGCAAACCATTGCAAGACCTTAAGAAAGCTTTTACCAATAAATAACTTTTTCGTTTAGATTCTTAATCATCTTAAATATGCAGTTCAAATCATAATAAATATTTACAGCATAAAAAAATGTCAACCTAATTTCATAATGCAACTTATTATTCAATATAATTTCTTCACAATAACTATAATATAATTATAATAATTTTTATATATAATAACTTATAAAATAACTATAATATAAAATAACTTATAAATAACTTATAATACTAATAAATACCATAATAAATTACTTTTAAAAAGAAACTAAAAATAACACGATTAAATTGATTTTCTCATTATCCTGGCAACGACATCGGGTTCATACTACAATACAATGGCAAGTAGTCAATCAAAATGGCTTAAAAGGTTTTGACATTAATTACATTTATTCGGTAGTGTATCTACCGAATAAACTAGTGGAAAATAAAATAGTGGAATACATATTTTAATTAAAACTATTTTAAACAGATCAATCGCATATATTTTTGTATTCGAAAATAGATTTTTAAAAATTAGAGGTTTTTAAAAATTACACTTTGGTGATTCTTGGTTACAAGTAGCCTCTATCTATATATTTTTGAATACTAAAATATACATGATAAATCCGTGGTAAATAGTTTCATTTAATAAAAGTGTTTAAAAGAAATAAAAATATACATTGTTTAACCTTACCGTTTGTTCTTAATTGGCTATTAATTTATAACTAAAAATCCGCGCAAACCTCGTCACTTTAGTAAAGGCGACAAACCTTGGACTTTATTCTATGATTTATTTAAAAACATATTTGTTCATTGTTTTTATCTCTCTAATCTTTTTCTACTTACACGAAATATATCTATCGAAGTGTTTCATAAAACTCTAGATCGCTTAAAAGATTGTTGTAACCTTCTATTAGGTGATATGTAAGTTATATCCGGCACGATTATATTGTTTAGCGTTTGTAATATATATATACATATATATATATATATATATATATATATATATATATATATATATATATATATATATATATATATATATATATATATATATATATATATAGTTTTTTATATAATTTTTTTTACCAGAATTATCGTTCTTTCAATCGGAAGAGAAAATCTCCAACTGTAAATATTTTACTTTTCTTTAGAAATGTCATGAATACGTGAATCCTTCAAATAATAATGATTTAAATAGCTTTGCAATATTCTTGCTATAACGGTTGCCCTCTATTTTAATCAATATAATTCCTTCTATGCTAATGCTCTGGTCTCAACGATTGTTTGTTCCTATCTAACATATCTACATTTTATTTTGTATATTTATTATAATAATACATCATGATGATTCTTTAAACCTCCTGCAGACAGGAGTATGAATTTTAGCACTTCATTATATTTAAATTGTCTATCGCCTAATTGTATAGGGGCAATATTTTGTTTAATTCGAAATCGATTATAATGAATACCTATTACATTTGGTAATGTTCCATATAAGATTTGTAAAAGTAACACACACGTTTGTATGGCAACGTGTATCTTTGGCGTCAATGGGTCTTTCGTCAACTTACAATCATGTTCGTTGTTCGTTTCGTCAACTTCTAATATATTATTTCGTCAAACTTATAAATATTCGTGAATTTTCCAGATATTTATGAACACAATAAATTGAATGACATTCTATAATTAGCATCCTAATATATTTTTTTAATATTTTCAATATTATTTATAGATAGATATATATATATTTTTTAACATTTTCAATAATATTTGCATGAAAGAGAAGGTCACCCAATAGATATTATATGACGTCATCTACTATTTGTATAAATTATTCATTAGTTGGTGGCCCTCACGCAGCTTTGCTTACATCGTGATATATTGTGATTATTGCTTTGATATTTTTAAACGCTTACTAGATAACGCACGATTACGAAATATGAAAAGGAACTTATATTATCTTATATAGTACGAGAAATAACTACTTAAATAGTCCAGACAGTTTGTTTATAGTTTTCTCTTAAGTTTATAAGATACTCAATTTTATTTGGCTTTAAAATTATATGAAATAAATCAATCTGGAAGTAAATTAGGTTCATATTAAATTATTTTTAAATGTTATATATACCTAAGTTAAACATTTGCAAGTTCTTGTTTCATTTTAGCATAACACGATTAGATTATATTGGCATTAAATGAGTAACGATATCAAAACAAACCGGCGCATTGCGATTTGTGTGCGGTGCGCTGGCTCGCTTGCGTACGTCGCGTTGTGTATAAAGTGTGTCGCGTGCTCGCATCCTGTTCGCCGGTGACGACACATCGCATGAGCCGACGTCGCCCGCATACTCCTACACTATTGGCCGTTGTTATCTCTTCAAAAACGTGCGATAGAATTTCTCCAGTTGTAAACGGAACTAATTGTGTCCAATATATAATCAATGTACAGATTTATGACTTTGTTTGTCAAAGACGGCACGTTTACACGACCTGCGCGCCTAACGACTGCAACTCGCGGTACGTGTGCACTGCGCAACGAAATGTATCGAATTTTACGACTAAGGATAGTAAGAAAGTAATTCTGTTCGTTAAAACTTTATTTGTTATACCATGTTGATTCTAATAATTATTGTTCTAATTAAATTCTGAAATGTATTACGTCATAAATATAAGTAGTCACTACAACCTAATAAATATTAATATCAGCTAACTGGATAACGTGGATATTGTTTGTTGAGCCAATTTTTAAAACACAATACGTTCCACGACTTCCAATAGCTTTATCTAGAAAACTAGTTAATATGTGAGGAGTACTGTCACTCTCACTTGTTCTACACATTTAAAATTACCTGAATATTGCATTACTTTTCGATTGATTTAAATATATGTATATATTTTTTTAATATTATATAAAAGTGCGAATAAAGACGATGCGGACGGAGGAGTGCGAAATTTAGTAGTTAAAGTTGGAATCAGGATTTAATTAGAACGATAAAAGACAAAGAGCCGAAAATTAAGCTCAGTGGCCATGATGATGATGAAAATGTAAAGATTGTAGTGATCCTTCACTCTGAAAAGTGCCGTTGTTTATTTTCACGCGTCTACAGGTGTACTAGAAAAAACAGAAAATCTAATAAGATACTCCTACGGGTAAACGGGTGTTCTTTCGCTCGTATCGAACGTCTCCAATTTAATATATTCAATGAGGTCAGCTTATAATAGCAGTCATTTTTAAAAAAAATATTAAAAGACAACCATAAAGATAAAAAAATTAAAAGGATCTTAAATAGATCCTTGTAATTTTTTATCTCTATGGTTTTATCCTAAAAAATTGGTAATTGGTTTATTATTCTAAAAGTGGTATTTTATCCTAAAAAAAATAGTAAAAATGTATTTACAAGAAATATATTTACAAAAAAAAGATTACATGTAAAACTGTAAAATTAGAAGTACTTGGAATATCAGAATATAAATACTTTTTGGTCTGACAATTTCTTATTCCTGAGTATATATCATACACAATATAAGCACGAAGTCCCTCCACGTGACTAAAACGGTGCACTAGTGTTGCTAGTAAAAAGTGAAAATAAATATTATTTGTAAACTAAAATAATATTCATTATAAGTATAATAATAGAAGATTTGATAAACAATTAATACAAGTCCACATTTATTATTATGGAAGCTCGTCATTAGCTGTTGATGACGTCTTTACGATAACCTTTGTTTCTATAAATATTGTTGCATAAATATTTGTGTTAATAGGATATTAGTTAACACATTTTGTGACAGTTTCGGCGGATTTTGGTTATGATTTGTCTATTAATAAAATTGAAAGTTAAATTTAACTTTCCTTTATGTATACAAATAGTGTATGTATATGGATATTGGGAAAGATAGAATTTAAATTATATTACAAAGCTGTTTAAAGCTTCGAATAGTTTAGATTTTGTTTTGTGTGTTTAAGTAAAACAAAAAAACTCATTATACTTAACAATTAAATTCTAATTAGGTCCTGACCTTTATTCTGTAAGTCATATTTTCTTATAAATTTATAAATCTATTCTTTGTAAATATCATGGTGAAAACATAGCATATCTTTACTTAATAAATTTGAGAGATAAAAATGCTATACAGGAGAGTGCCGCTTGCTAATCAGCGTCAGGGGTTTGATAATCTATATTTTTTGATATCGCGTGTAGAGCGATAGTAAAATATGTTTTTTCTATACATTAGGTCTATACTAAGACAATGCATTAGACCATTGAATGACCTAAATAGTTAACTTTATCAGCTCCTCTTGCTTGCAAATAACGAATGATGTAATTTAACGGAGTTCAGTTATGTAAGAGACAGTACGGTCTCTTTTATTCTGCTTTAACCTTCCAAAAACAATATTTGTATTGCAAGGATAGATTGCTTAAAATAACCAGATTTGTGATAACTCGTTAAATCATTCAAATTCCGTAAATTGTTAAAATTTGATAACCTATTGTAAATGTGTTATCTTTATTATTTTTCTATATTTATCATTTCCTCAAAACTTGTGTCCGGCTCTGTAAGTATTGTTATCTATCTAATATTTATATCAGTACCAAATGCTGATACTAAGCATTATAACCTTTGTACCGTCGAAGAAGTTTACTACGTTGTCCAACGACGCTGGGTGGATCATTGTTTCTCAGAGCACGCGATCTTTGGAGATTTGATCTAAATGGAAAATTAATTATGTATTATAATTGTTTTTTTTTTATTTAAATGTATTTAAATTAGGCTGATACATACTTACTTCAAGTAAGTGTTTTAAGACTAGTTGTTCTTTGCTTACCATGAGGCCTGCGGGAGATGCATGAATAAAAATGTGTAATCCATTAATAACAATAAACAGTCGAAACCATCTATACAGTAGTATGATAGAATAGATAATAATTTGAAAGAAACACAGATATGTACCTAGCTCTCAAATAACGTTCAATAGCCCTTACGTAACGTCAACTGTCAACCTTCTAACTAATGTGTATCACGATTTTGATTCTTTAAAGAAAATTTTAACGCTATGTTCTTTTAATTAAGAACAATCTCTTTGCTGTTTGAAGAATAAGAACATGTGACATTGTGCAACTTGTGTCCTAAATTATTTGCGACCTCTAAAATTAACTGGGTCGCCAAGAAATCAAGGTGCTTGATTGTTTTGGCACTGCTTTTTTTGTTGATTTATATCAAGGTTTAATGTTTTCGTAGACACTGCCCGTTATTGGTCATTTTTAAATCTACGTGTATACTACTCCTAATTATAATGTAGTGTAATTATAGTGAACAAACATTCAATTATCTTTTTTTTTGTATAAAATTTGAGGTTGGGCATGGCGCAGTAGGACAGCGTTTGACTGTAAACGCAATCGGTTGTGGATTCGATTCCCACTCGGGGGAGTGATTATATTTAAATTATTTTCACTTCATCGATCTGGTAAGACAAAGTGCGGCGTGGAGTTCCACCACTCAACGTGAAGTGTCCGTAAAAACTCCGTATTTCGCTTTTCACTCCCTTTCTGCCTACCCTGCTACGTAGGTTAAAAGCGTGAAGCTAAAAAAATAAGATCGTATCGCATCCTTTTAGATAATACGACCGGTTACTAAAATAATCATTTACGTCCTACATGATGTAGCATGTTTTATGTCACTAAAAAACTATTTGGCTAACTATGATCAATTAAGTTATGCTCTCCATACTACACATAAGAAGCGAGTTATCAATATTCGCTTTGCCTGCTCAGTCAAACGTATAAAAAAATAACAATATAATAATGTAATCAATGACATATGTAAGCAAGCGGTAGTATTTCAAGTGTTAGTGGGAACCTATTATATATCGACCTTGTCGATTCTAAGACTTCATACTGCATAAATAGTAGCTAGCTCCCGTTTCTTACGTACAAAGTCCAAACAGGAAAAAAACGTAAACAAATACGTACAACGTAAACGACCGCATCTAAAGCGGGAGAATCCGATGGGGTTTTTTTTTGTTTTCTATTGGAACGTATAAACACTTGTTAAAAACGAGGATATTGTCGGCTGCCTTTTGTTTTTGTGACGCTCGGTATCTAATTGATACAATTCATTGTATATTATTATAGAATAGATTCTATAGAGGTTTTCGCTATAGCATTGTTTTCTTTGCCGATGAAGGTAATCAAAGCTGATAAATTAAAGTCATACCTATATGGTATGTAATAAAAAAATAAACATTTTAAACATGTTTACGTTTATTTTTATGAATTATAATTTTGGCCTAGTTGAGTGTCGTAACTTAAACTGAGATTATAATTTGTACAAAATGTATAATTCCAAAAAAAACCTTTATAATGGTTGTGGAACAAATGCTATAGTGATAATTGGCAATCAATGTTTTAGTTAATTAAATAAAATAAGATGAAGTTGTAAGTAAGTGCATGTCGAAGAGAGACTTAAATGATTTGTACATTTGCTTTACCAATACATGATAATGATAATTACATTATAAGATTACGTAGTTATAATACAAATATTTTGCATTACACCTCTTTATTGGTCTTGAGAGTTGAGTCGTTGCGTTGATTCTCGCGCACTATATTTTTAGAAAGTTGTATCCGGCTTCGCGCTAGGCGGAGCACTTCCGTGTACACAGTTCGGATGTAGGCTCCGTATAAAACCGAATTTCTTTTATTATTTATAAGGCACTTTCAATATTTAAATCAATATACACGAACGACGCACTAATCTGTTGTTTGACACTGAGAGTGACGATATCACTTTTCCTTCTTGTATGTAAATATCAAAGGACTAATAAACGGTAGTAACAATGCGATTCTATGAGAACTTATGTAAATACAACCAGTTATAAAAACCTGCTGCTAGCTATAACAGCTATCTATTGGGAATTAAATATATTTTTTTTCTTATATATAGGTATATTCATTTAGATCTGTTCATTTAAATCGTTTGTTAACAAGCGGATCCTAATATTATTTCTATATATAATTTGATATTTAATCGTTTCCCCCATTCACCTATTCGCTTTTATGATAATTTAACGTCTGTTTAAAATTGACCTGTATTTATGATATTAATAAATAATTTATGCCAACATTAAGATAATATTGTAAATAATGAGGTCTACCGGTTGGTTTACTTACCTAATCTCTTGGACGTTAAAGGAATGTAGTAAACTGATATTTTATAAGATCGAGAAGTTATTGCGACATGGTGCTTTACTATATTACGAACTGTCAAAAGTAATCTAATCAGAATTTAGATCTTAGTCAGGTGAAATAAGCGAGCCTCAACACGGATGTGATTTCAACTAAGTAGTTTTAGTTATATCGATTGGCCTAACCGTTGCTGGTAGTAGGCGTCCTAAAACGCAAATTTAATAGATAGCTCAATATTCGTGCGTTTAATTATTGTGGGTGCGTTTCGATATTCACATCATATATATAATGAGTTACAACCGGTATATTAAGGAATTGCGCGCGCCGTAAAGGTCAATGATCATCCGTAGATCCGCTTCGACGCCCTCATGACCCTGTCCTGTGTTGGCGCCGTTGAACAGCAGTAAATCTTCTCTGATTACTGCCAAGACACTTGTTCAAGTATTGAAGAGTGAGTTTGGAAGAGTGTACATCGAAACGATTTATAAATGAAATTAATTTTACAATTTTTTATCCAAAGTGTATGTATATCAATAGCAAATGCGCTTTCAAATATGTACTCAGTAGATCCGGAATCTTAAATTTCAATTGAAAGGACCAAGGCTTTTTATACTATGCTTAGTGGTATGAGACACAAATATATTTACTTTATTTTTTATTTTTGAATTTTGTTTAATGCATCGCGAAATGCGTATTTTTTTGAGTTTGACTATAGTTTTATAATAAATTAATGTTTGTTTATAATCACTTTCATATTTTTTTTGATTTCGATATATTTATTTTTTTGCTATGAAGTAATTATTATAATTGTATCATTCCTATATTTGCCTTTTGAAGTAACTTTGAACAAACATGTATTCTCGATAGTTTTTCACGGTACAAAGTATTATTTTCGAAGTTAAGTTTCAAGCGACACGGCAACTCATTTTCATCTCATTATTCTTTTTTGTATTGTTTAATTGTGTAATCATCATTGTTCTAATCACTGGCGACGTTTGCTATTTCTATGTTGCCATGAAGTTGACTTAGTGAAGCACAAGAAGAAAACGTCTATATTTTTAAACCTAAACTCTACTCAAAATTCTGAAATGTATTTTATCGTAATTAACTAGCTCAAATAAGGAATCATCTCTATTTATTTAATTTGGTTATTAGGTAAATGACGAGGCCAAAGAAGTATTCAGGGACCAAGTTTGGCGTGCCGTTCTTTCTAAGCTGGGTAAGCACCCAGCTAGGAATAAAGCGTGAAGCTTATTATAAATAAATATATGTTTTACAGAAATATGTGGAGTCGTCGCTGGGATGGGCAGGTGAGCGTGGCGAAGACTCGAGCTACGATTCCGAATGTGATGATGATGGCGGGCATCGTACTGCCTCCCGCACCCCGTCCGACACCCTCGCGGCGGAGTTTGCGGAGTACGTCACTCTCGCGCCACCCCCACAACCTAATCAAGTATGTTATATTTATACTCCTAATGAAACTAGTATTTGTTTAGTAGATTAAAATAATTTTAGACATAAAGTTAAAAGTAAAAAAATAAAGTATAGCTTCTCGTTTTCTAATGTAGAAAAAATAGTTCTTTTTTATTTACCTTAAACGATAACTATTATTGACAAGCATCAGTTATGTCCATGTATAATTTTTTACCAAGAAAATAAAAAAAAAGATAAAATAAAAAATTTAAACATGTATTTTTTTACACTTATGTTTTAATTAGTTTTGAACAAATATTCTTTATGTAGACAGTTATAGATAATAATCAATGCATTCGTCATACACGGTTACTAAACCCACGACCTCTAATGACACTTACTACATTCCGGTCAGCCGTAGCCGTAATAGAGCTCATTGTAGTTTTATTTTTGTTAGTTTTAAAATGAGTTACATAATTTGGAAACATAATATCTCGACATTTTTGTTACGTAAACTCGATATTGTCATAAAAATAGACCACAATAAAAATTTAACAAGCGTTACCTTATAGATAATACTGATTTATAACCATCTATATAAGCGATTAAAGAAGTTTAATCGTGAAAACTTAATCTTTTATATTTCATTATTTATGGCTGCTAAATGCTCTAAAAAATGACGTTCCGCTTCCTTCAAGTTTGTTTCATAGTAATAAAATCGATGTAGGTAGGTAAAAAAGAGTAAAGTGGACTATTTGTCTTTTCAAACCTATAAACAATTACTTGCACCTTTTAAAAAAAAACGCTATAAATTTCAAATTCTATACTTTTAGGAATATATAACAACTATCGAATACCAACAGTACTAACGGTATACTATTCGGCCATGAAAATATAGCACCTATTTTGGCATACATAATATATAATGTTATTGCGCTTGTTAAAACATGCTTTTAAATCCTCCCACATGATCAGACACCCACTTTAAAAATAATAGATTGCTTAATTCAAATTACTTTACAGTTTATTAATATACAAATTAACAGTGATATATTTGACGTACCTTTGCAGGCTAAAATTGAGTTCGCGGTGAAATTGGGCTATTCAGAAAGGCTCGCAAGAACTGCTTTACAAAGATTGGGCCCTGATCCGCCTCGAAACGAGCTATTGGCGGAATTAATCAAATTAGCTGCAAAACGCCCCCCACGAGCTATCTCCCCGCTGTTGCCCAGCGAGCCCGAACCTCCTCCCGACAGAGCTCCATTACGGCATATAGTTATTGATGGAAGCAATGTGGCTATGAGGTAAGCAGTTCGAGATATCAAAAATAATAATATAGTCTTTTAAATATTTATTATATGATGAAATAAAATTCTGCTTATACATTTTACAATAATTTACAAAATCATTTATTTCGTTTTTATTTTTTACTAAAATAATAAAGATTTTTTGTAACATTTTAAAGGTGTAAAAAATCTTTTTTTCACTTTCAATTTTATATGGTATTATTACAACTGCATGCTTAATTTTTTGTTTACACCTCAAGTAAAATCTAATATGTGATTTAGTCGTGCTGATGTTGAATTTTTTTATATTACAATATAAATACTGATTTATGATAAAGAGTATTTTAAGTTTAATTTTTATTTACAGTCATGGAAATAAGGAAGTATTTTCGTGTCGAGGCATTGAAATATGTGTGGACTGGTTCCGAGCGCGAGGACACAAAGATATCACAGTTTTTGTTCCAAAATGGCGTAAAGAAGCTTCTCGACCTGACAATCCAGTGGCGGACCGCGACGCCTTAGAACGTCTAGAACGAAACCGCGTCCTGGTGTACACGCCGAGTAGACACCTGGGAGGCAAACGCCTTGTCTGCTACGATGATAGATACATTCTAAAACTGGCCGCAGAAACAGATGGCATCGTAGTATCGAATGACAACTACAGGGACTTAGCCGCTGAAAGTCCAGAGTTCAGAAAAGTGGTTGAAGAACGATTGTTGATGTTTTCCTTCGTGAATGACAGATTTATGCCACCGGACGACCCTCTCGGTCGCTCCGGCCCCACGCTGGACTCTTTCCTTCGCGCTCCCCCATCCCGCGCTGACCCACCGCCCGCATGCCCCTATGGCCGAAAATGTACATACGGAAACAAATGCAAATTCCACCACCCAGAACGCGCTGGACGCCCACATAAATCAGTAGCGGAAAAGTTATCCGAACGAGCCGCTAGAAAAGCAAGAGACTTGCACACGCTTAGCTTGCCCCCCGCAGGAAGGCCCACTGATAACAAGAAGCCTCTAACGCGAGCACATTCCGCGACACCTCGCCTCTCTGACCCGTCGCTGGTGACACATTTCGATAGAGCTCAAGTACCAGCACCGGGACCTGGACCAGGACCATCCCAACCGGATAACCCTCATAGGAAATTAGTTCGTCAGTTAACCCTAAACCCGGCATGTGACCCTCGACTGCATTCAGCTGCATCGCGAGTGTCTTCCGCCCCGGTGGGCGCAGCGGCGGCTCTCGCTCCGCACGTTGCAGGTATATCCATCTCGCCCTGCGCTTCCGAAGGCGCACTCCAACACTGGGAGGCGCGACGACGAATGCACTTCCATTTAACCGGCATCTTCCCCGAAGCACAAGTAACGGAAGCAATGAACACTTATCCCGAAGAAACGGACCCGCAGAAAATGTGCGCGATCATTCTAGACAGATACAGGCCGAGCGAGGCAACGCTGCCGAGACCTGCACATTGAAATTTTCCTATAAGATCTTTGAGGAAATATAATTGAAAATGTGATAATTTTGTCACGCATTGAATGGCTGATTTGTGAATTATTCCTAATTTTCAAGCAAAATTAGGTTCTATGTTCATAGATCGCGCTGTCGGTTGGTACGCTATCAACTATCAACTAAAGATAATCAGCTGTGCTAAATATATTTAAATACATAATTGATTATGAAATTTGCGCCTAGTTTTGAACATAAATTGCCAAACGTGTAAATTAGCTGATTGTAATGTAATGGATTATTAAAAATTAGATGTTTTAGAAAGGAAAATTATACACATATATTAAACTGTAATAATAAATTAAAGCTTCAAAAATTGATGCCGTCGATGTATTCTTGCTTTTTTACATTAAAAAAGTAAGCAATGTCATAATATTATCCGAATATGGATTGCATGAACTATTTACTATTTCACGTGTAAAACGTGATAACATTTTAAAACAAAATTTGGTTCTCTAACCAATTAAGAGGGAATTGGCAGTTCCAAACGAGCGGATGACGTTTGTATCGAAAATACGAACAATTTTTACAAATTGTTTTACATTCTATAATGTTTTTTATATGAACATGTTAAAAAATAAAAAAAGGAATAATAATTTTTTCACCAGGTGAATTTTAATGATAGATAACTCAGAATTTTTGAAAAAGAAAATATTTTAGTATAAGGGCGTATTCAAAATTTACTAACGTTATATGTTGAGTCGTTGACATCAATACACAGCCCTTAGGTAAGTGCCAATTGGTAGAAAGTTATTTTTTTACCACAAATAGGCATTATTTGTACATTATATTTTTGTTAGACATACACTTCTGGGAAGTGTGTGTCGGTATTTAAGATATATTTTCTAAGGTTAGATTAAGTTTTTATAAAAGCAATCTTTCTTATAGCTTCCATGCGCTATGTATATTGACTAAACTGACTAATATACATGTTTATTCCACTTTTATATTAATAAATATTTTCTTCATATTCAAAGTTGGATTTTCTAAATGCATTTAAGAAAATTATTTTGACATTTTATTTAGAATGAAATGTGGTCAGGTAGAGAAAGTAGCTTGGACAGTGGAAAGTGTTAAAGAATTTTAAAAGGGCACCTTTGCTTACACTTGATACACGAGAACCAGGCACTGCTTCGAGCCTCTCTCTCTGCAACACTGCCCGTGGTATGGGTAAATACATGGAATACTAAGGTTCTTCTCTTTGAAGCCATTTTAACAAAAAATATGCATTTTAATAAAAAATACAATTTCTATAAGTTGCAGAACGTTTTCTAACAATTTATGTTATATTAATTGAAGTTGCCTTAGAAAACTTGTTATTATATAATAAATTTATATAAAATTCACATTGAATTAATTGTTTATAGGCTATGGTCAGAATATTAGCTTTTTCTGCTGATGATGTTTATAGTAATATGAAGCTACAGCAAAAGTGGCCTAACAATTATTGAAATAAAATATTTCAAATATTTTTTTTCAACTTTACAATAAAAATAAGATCACATATTTTATCCTTAAAATGTAACAATTATCATTTGTTCTTTATTAGATAAATTAAATTATTATAATTAAAAAAGTTATAGGAGACCATTTTTCTTACAGAGTTTCGAATTCGAGCAATATATAGAAATATACTATATAATTTTATTTCAGAATATGGTTTCATATATGGCCACTATGCTTACTGCTTCAAACCTAGTATAAGCTGTAGATTCGTGTGTATTGCAATTATTATTAACTTTGTGATGGTATACTGGTACTGTGTACCTAGTAGATGTTTATATATTATCTGTTATTTTTTGTAGACATATATAAATTAAGTAATGAAATTTAACAATGACAACTATGCAACGATTTTTTATCATTCTTTTATATATTGTTACTAGAAGGAGGACAAATATATGTATGTGACTAAATAATTTGATTTAAAATGGCTAACATAGCAAGATTTTTAATTATAAATACCTAAAAATGCAGATTTACTTGCAATAACATAAAGGCCATTTTGAATCTTTTCCGATACAATAAATATATAATTATGTACTAGTTTATTATAAGTTTTTTATTGTACATAAGGTGCTAATGGCCAGATACATATATTTGAAATAGTCTAATTTATAGTTATAGTTAACTATTTGTTGTTTGATTTTATTAAATTGAACTGTTAAAAAACCTTAATGCAATGCATCAAATGTAAGATAAATATTATCTCCATGCCTGCTATACTTCAAATAACAATATTTTTACAAATTTATTTGAAGTACAGCATTCATTATCTTTAGTTGCTATAAACAAATTTTGTCAATTGTTATCGACTTTAAGATGGACAAAATTTGATTTATAAATTTTTAATATTACTTTTTTTTGTATAAATAATTATATCGAGCACTAACAAACTGACATATTTTAAGCACTGTTAATAATTTCCAATAAGGAATGTCAAAATTATGTCTATAAAGATGTTATGGCAATAAATTACTTTAAGAATAAAATATCTAATTAGAAAAATTGAGTTTATTTTACAAGAACTTCCCGTAACCAGATAAAATAGAATGTGAATATAAATATAAAGATTAAAAAGGGGGATTATTCGATTATGGGTTCATTTCATTTCTCTGCTCTGGTAAGAAAAAGCACCGCTTTGAGTTCTGCCACTCAACGCACCATATCTCAAATTGAATGAAAAGTTGAGAAAGTCAAGTACATAATACTTGACACTAGGTACTCCCTTTCCTGCTATCAAATGAAAGTGTGAAGCTAAAACTAAAAATAGGAAATGAATTAAACAAGTGTCATATAAAATAAAGTGATTTAATACAAAACAAATTTCTATAAAAACATATTTTAACACAATATTCTATTTCTCTTTTAATTTTATCCTGTTAGGATTGTTGGTTATTTTCTTCAGTATCATTCTCATATAATTCTTTGGATCAATGTTGGTTTCATTCTTTTCTGATATTTTAATGAATTGTTGACCAGTAAATAGGTTACTATCTCTTACTTCACCTCTATTTGTTGGTATAAAAACTCTGCTTTTTTTATTAGGACGATACAAATATGGATTACACTTAACTTCATCAACTTGCATTGGTACATTTTTTTCTAAACATATTGAGGGCTCACTTTTGCCTTTATGTTTGGGCAAAATTGTAATAGGTTTATAGTTTAGTGATATTTCTTTTACTTTATTGTTTAAATCTATTAAGCTACCAGTTTTAACTCCTAGACAACTAGTTTGAATACCGAAATAGTTTTTACATAAAATCCTTAAACTTTTCAAACATAAAACCGGTATATCAGATGTAATGCATGCATCTATCACTGGTTGAGCTATACTTTGAGGATTTATTTGGGACTCCACTATTACTGCTGAGACTTTTCTTGATTGTATCGCATCATAACATTCAGATATACCGAAAAATAATCCATCTACTTTTCTGTAATAAAAAAGGAATACAATTTTTGTTATTTTTTTTATTTGGTACCAAAAATATCAAAGAAAATAAACCATACTTGATTGGTGGAGGCCTCGGTCTCTCGCTTTTCTTTAGCAACTTAATTTCCTTCCAATGTGGTTTTATAAAATTAGGTATGGGTACACTATAAATTTTAAGAATTTTATCTATATCATCCATCTGCGACTCTGATACTTCTGGCCTACAACATATAAAATACAGCTTTTATGACTAAAAAACAACCCTACTATATTTATATAATTATTATAAAATCTTAACTACTTAATATACTTTACCAGAAAACAGCGTCTGGACGACAAATTACGTTCTTAATTGTTTTCTTCATTTTTCCTTTACTAATACTACCTTTCGTTTTCTTTAATTTCTTTGCCTCCATATTGTCGAAAACTTACTTTCGTTATTAGCGATTAATTTGCAAGAAAATATTAAGTTTTGTTTTCAATATGTAACCTATAAATCGAAAGTGGCGCTTCCGACGAACTTATAAATATGTCAAAGTCATGTCATTTGTCAATTTTCTACAGACAACCAAATTTAAATACTGTAAACCTACTGATAACTTAATAACGTTTTAATTTCGGTTCTAACAATTTACACAAAAACTGTCTTTTGAACGTAAGTAAAAACAAAATGAAAATCTTATAACTAAAATATGCGATTGAAATAAATAAACAGCTGTTGCCTGGTACACTTGGTACGATTACTGATACACGAATGTGTGCCTACACACAAACAAAAAAACGGTTCTTAATTCAAATTAAGAATAAATGGTCTGTATGTCGTGAGTCGACAATTCGAACACACGTCAACCTGCCTACATTTGAACCAATTAATATTGCTAATTGTAGATGATACGTTAGTTAAATGAAAATGACCGTTTAGATTACCGATAGGGCTATAAATTTTATATATTTACTTACCTACAAATTATAGTTTCACTTATACGAAAACACGTATTTGTGAATTACGTACGAAGTTTATATCAATAAGCTAGAAATCTTTATAAAAATCTACATATAAGTAAGGCTACGTATATGTACATTCTCATAAACATATAAAGCTTATTGATATAAACTTTCGTAAGTGTATAATTTCTATGCTGTAAGAGGAGCTTCCTCTCTTACAATAGACAGCTGTTGGATGACAAATGCGTTGGCTTGAATGAAGTGTTATGTGGGTAGATTTACATTACTTAAAATCTGTTTTAGTAAGAGGTACTTTTAAATGAGAAATTGTGCTGCGAAGTCGTTAGTGCATTCGAATTTTCGAATGCCTCTTTGTATATTAATAGCTTAATCAATATATTTGAACGAGATAGTTTTAAATTTTGTATGGAGAATAACTGTTTTACAATTTTACGACTTTAAGAGATACAATACAGGGTGCAGTGTTCTCTTTAAAAGAATATAATAAATCTCCTACTTAGAAATGGTTGCGAAAAGGTCTTATTTTTTGTTGATATTTTCGGTTAGCGAATACCGTATTGTTCCGGACGGGACGGGGCGGGGGCTGTAATAATGACTAAAGTAAGGGTGCAATGAAACTTTTACCTGAGGCTCGGGTAATGCATCGAGGGTGTTTAGTTACGTGTAGTACGGTCTTGGTGTCAGTGGTTATTAGTTTTTCAAATGAATTCGAAAAATAATATTGAGAAATGGATATTAGCAGATTGGAGCTCCAAACGATCCCCGGAAGTACCAAAAAAGACAGAAGTTAAATCTGAACAGAGTAATGAAAACAAGGCAGTAGATAATTCATGTGAGTACTATATTTAAATATAATTTCAATTGCACGCGTTGTAATAGTCATTGTAGTGGGACTCGAACCTAATTCCTAAGTTTTAAAATGTCTGATATGAAATTGTATTATTTTTTAAGTATGTTTGATGTACAATATTTATATAATATATAATTATAATATATTATTTATAATTTTTCAATAACTTATACTTAATACATATGCATGATATTAAAAATATATATATATGTTTTTAACTATTTTTACAAGTATTATTTGAAATATTAAATACTTTCCATATATATTAATTTCTAATTTTATCAATACACTGTTCTTTAGTCCCACAAAAACGTTCAAATACAAACGAAAGCGCGGGAAGCGCAATTAACACACAGCAAGAAGAACGAGATTATTCCCCAAGTGCATCGTCCTGGGCACCGACTGACGAAAGTTCGTCATCAGAAGATTCTGATAAGGTATAAGTCACTTGATATTTGAAGTTATTTTTTAATAAACTTTCCATTGACTAAGAATATTAGTTTTGGTTAAATATAAAAAAAACGTTATAGTGTCCATCCTTTCCAGGAAGTCAAGAATAAAACAATAAAAATGGAACAATACATTCGTCAGTACGTTAAAAAGAGGAATTGTAAGAAAGCGCCGACACCCGTACACAGGCCTAACGCGGTTGTAAATGTTTTACAAGAACGCCAGATTAACGTAAACAATAGGAGCCTTAATTATACACGTAAAAGGAAATACGGCCTCATCCCAACTACCAGCAAATCTTTACCTGACTCTACTCAAAAGAAAATATCACTGCCTAAAGATGCAGGGGTAAAAATAAATTCCAGACAACAGGCAATTTTAGAAATAAAGAAGACTTTTGATGAGCTATTTAAGATTATAAATGATATGAGCCCAGCTAATCGTTCTGCTGCTCAAGTTCCTCTTGACAATAATGTCAATGGCGAGTCTTTTGATATAAATACAATTGATCCGTCGATGTCTAAAGAGAAAACTAACGATCCAGTCTTTGATAGTGACCGCAGTGTACGAAGCCAAAGCGAGGAATCTAACCGTTCCAACGATAACGTACTCATTTCAAACAAATATCACAGAATACAAACTGTAGATACTCGTGGAAACAATCAAAATAATTATGAAAATGAAGAATGGGTATTTATTTTTTTTAATTTCTAAGTATTTATTTTATTTTAATTTAAAAATATTATCAATTCGTTGTATTTGATTATAATTTTTTTTTATTTTTTAACTTATAATAATCTAAATTTTAATTTGTTGATTTATAAGCTTTTTAAAGAGACGTGAATCCTCTTTTTGCAGTAACAATACGATTGGAAATAATAATGGTAGAAACATGTTCTGTAAGTATAATTAACTCCCAATAATTTCAGATACCTATTGGAAGTGGTAAGACACTCATCCACAAGGACAAATTCAGGAAGGTCAACTGGAAATCCTACACGATTGCTACTCGGACGTTACTTCTAGCTACATTCCCACGAAGGTAAATTAAATTATTTTTTACAATTTTTTTGATACCGTAATGTCATCAATACTCGACAGTTTAAGAATTTCGTGATTTTGGTTTTAAAATGAAGGGTATTTTTATTATATTTTAAATAAAATTAACATTGAATGCGGCCAGTTATCGACAAGTACCAGATATCAACCCAGCTATTGACTTTTATCAGCAATGAATATCTGCCAGATTTTTCAGACTGAAAATAGACTTTAAATATTTATCCGTAACTATAAGTAGGAATTCAATATAAATATTTCTTCTATATTTCTTCTTTATATTCATTGTATAGTGTTTTAATTAAACATCTTAAGCTAACAATTCCACCAAAATGAGGTCTTTTCTCAATATTATTTTATTTTGATCACACACATCGAAATAAATTCCTTTTGAAATAACAATTAAATATTTTTTTCTCTTTTTTTAATAATTAACAAAAAATATCTTGTTTTATATTTAATTATTACGAAATTGATGATGACAGATGGAAGAATCGAAAACTTTTTGCTTGGAATAAAAAAAATGTAAGTTTACTTAAATGGAAATTATCTAAGTCCGAGCCCTAGGGAATTAGACTCGTCATAACTAATGTCACTTTTACCTTACGAAGCCTCCATATCGGTGTCAGAACACTTCTTTGATTACCACCTTTCTTTAAACTTTTATCTCAGCCGTTTTTGTTTTGTTAGTTTTATTTTTCTCATTGTTGGATAACTTTTCTTTTAATTCTCTATTTCTTTTCTTTGTTTTTCTATTTCTAAATTTTCTAGTCGTTTACTGTTAACAGTCACTGTTGAAGGAATCTTTCCTCTTTTTGTTTCTATCGAAAATTTCGGGCAAAAACAGGCGCCTTTTAAAAGGAGGTCATCTCCTCATTTTTCACTCCCAAAACATATATATATATATATATATATATATATATATATATATATAACAAAACATATATATATATATATATATATATATATATATATATATATATATATATATATATATATATATATATATATATATATATACTCTTGTTTATTTTTTTTATTTTACCTTCACGCTTTTATCCCGCATAGCAGGGTAGATAGAACGTAACTAGTGGCAAAACACTTCGTACATCGCGTTCCGTCGAATTTGAGAGTGATCATGAATGGCAGAACTCAACGCCGCTCTGTTTTACCAGAACGAGGCAGTGTCAATATTTAAATATAATCACTCCCCCGAATGGAAATCGAGCCCACAATCAATCACGATTACAGTCAGACCTTGTTACTGCGTTACGACCGTCCATCGTTGCATTAGTTAAATCGTTCGAATAGAAAATACTGAACGATAGGTTGATAATCAGTATCTTTTATTTCAATCTGCTAGATGTCTTCAGTATAGTGGGACCAGCACCTGAAGAAATAGCTTTTTCCCTTATAATTTCGTTAATTTGAGCATTCGTTATGTTATTTGAAACTCTACTTTTCTTTTTTGGTCTGTTTTTATTTATGTTTAATGTAAAAGTAACATTTCTCGAATCTCCGGGTTTATGTTCCACCCACATCAAATATAAAGCCACATCTGGAATCAGCAATTAAAGTAAAAAAAATAACTTCTAAACTTGTGTTACAACAAAAACCGATACTATAATTTCCACAGGACTTTATAAAAAACACCAATTTAAAATAAATTTAAACAATAAAATGAGCCTATAATGCAAGTTACATTCTTAAGAATTTCGTTTAGAAACTACTTTGTTTTACGAAACGCACTAACTGGACTTACTTTTATACAGCGGTTTTTAAAAAGAATATTAGTTTTTCTCAATACTGTGACTAGGAGCATATTGTGTTAGGCATAGTGTAGCTTTTCTAGAAAATCTACTTCCCGATCATTGGTCCTTGTCGGTCATTGGTGCCACTACGACACTTCACTTTTTTTAGAAAGGATATTTAAATTAGTAAGAATACTTGTTTTATAACTGTTTGTCTTGACAAGCTAGAATTATTTTTTTTACTATTCAATTTACTACTAAAAGTTTAATTGACTAGTGAAGACTGCACTAGATCTTATATAAAACGTCTGATTCAAACCTCTCACGAGTACATTTTATAGTTATTATATTACAGTAGATTTTATGGTTATAAACAGACCATATGTTTGAAATATGTTTTTGTAGATTGCACCTCACAAAATAAATTAAAGTTGCGTAAAAACGAAAAAAAAATGTAACTCCAAGTAAATACTTATTTTATTTTAATATATTCACGAATGTTTATAAGTATTAACATATTTTTTGTTGATTTACAGAATTTTAGCAACACACTCCCTGACTGGAAAACGTTCACCTGCATTTCAAGATAAACCTGCAAAAATGTGTCTTGACCCTAAGATCGTCTCTGACATTATTATAGAAATAACTTCCAAGTTCAAAGTGAAAGAAAATTTAGTAAGGTATGTAACACTTCTATGCCTATTACAATATTAAAAATATAAAAGATATAAAACAAGTTTTAACGCTTTATCTCGAATAGCTGTCAATATAGAACCTAGTGTAAAGCTTTGTGCCCGCATTTGACACAACAGTATTAAGTGGCGGAAATAAGTGACTTTAACAGTAACCTCGATCCGGTAATAAACTCATAACTAATCGCGTTTACATTTTGACGCCTACGAATCTGTTTAAAATTAATTCGAAATTATTTTAAACAGATTAAAAAAGATAAATTTGAAAAAGGAAAAATGAATTCGTCATTTTTCCTTTTTCAAATTTATCTTTTTTAATCTGTTTCATTTTCCTAAAAATTTGATAATTCTCCATTTTAATAAATGTACCTATATATTTATTTTCAGAGGTATAATAACAACTAAGTGTGCAGATGAATGTAAAATGTTTAAACAGAGACTGAAAAACAGAAAATCTAAACGAGGACCACCCTCTCTCGTTAAGGAGCCACCAGCACCAAAATAAATGTTTTTGACATACATATTTTAGTTGTAATTTGAATGAATTGCCAAAGGATATTTTGTATACGTAATATTCACAGTACCAATAATGCTCAATAATTGTGTAGTTCCAAACTTAATGTACTTAATGTTTTTATGTGTTTCTAGTTAATAAATATTTTTAGGTATTATTTCGTAGTGTTTTTGTTGTCAGCTGAGTAAAAGTATATTTTTACATAACCCCTTGTTCTAAGTCTGCTTAATATACTGAAACTTATTGTAAAGATGTAGTTAAACACAATAATGAAGTCAAAAAATATGAATTAAAAACTAACATTTTAAAATATCAAAAACATATATTTCCAGTATATAATCAATAAATTATAAAAAATAAATAAAATCACATATCCATTAATTCCCTTGTTGAAAAATTCCAAGCGGTGACAGAACCAAGTCCATATTAGTACTAGCAATGATTGCTCGCATCAACATCATATCATCTGGGGTAAACCTCCACCCACTTAATTGCCCAAGACTTTTTAGATTTGGACAATTCTCCATTAGCAGCTCTACTGTATCTCGAGTTAGGCGTGGCGCTAGTGGGAACCAAATGCCTTCTAAATTATCGAACCTGTATCGCCTAAGCATCCTGAAATTTAATTTTACTTTGTTTTAAAATAATATTATTAAAATAATCAGAAAATATTGTAGATTCAATTAATTGAAATAGATATGTTTAATATATATAAATGTATAAAATAAATAAGTATTAATACTAAAATATCAATAATGAAAAAGATTAAAAAATAAGACTCACTTTAGAATTTAGAATCAGTATTATCATTTTTGGAATGTCAAATAAGTATAACAGTTTAAATATGTATAATATTTAAGTTGTATGTTCTAAATTCAATTCACTGATAATATTATCTACTTAATTGTCTACTTACCGGGCCATATCGTTATCGTCTAACTTAATTTCGTCGCCTATGATCAACTTTTTGAGCTTTGGACTTCCCGTCATTAGATACCTCAGACAAGACGATGAGAGGTTGCCTTGTATTATTTCTATATGCTCTAATTTACTAAACGGTACCTCCTCCTCGTGAGTTGTAGTTTGTATAGAATAAAATTCCAAGCTCTCCAAGTTCTGGCATGTTTCTGCTATCCTAGTAAAATTAAAGGAGCCGAGGGCCCCTGAAAGCATTAAAGTTACAATTTTATATCCTATCTTATCCAATAATTGGTGTAGCTCGTGACATTGAAATTTATTTAGTTTTATCTTGTTTAAACATGAAAAATCTTTAAGCATTTGTAGCACTCCCTGATCTGGTTCTTCTAAGTAAATAGTTTCTATCATTGGACACAAATTGATCATTGCCTTCATTGTTCTAGAGTTTGTTTGGACATCGTGTATGTACTGTAACTTTGATTGAAATCCTGGCGGGCAGTCGTTATTGTAAAGATAATATAGAGCCTTTCCAACAAAATTGTAACAACCTAAATTAGTTAGATTTGGTAATCTTCTTATTAGAAGTGCAATGTCTGTGTGGTCGACGTTTTCTTCTCCATAAATGCCTATATTTACTACGGTCAAGCTTTGGGCCAGCTGCGGGTTACCCGTCAGCATCGCATCAATACCTATTTCAGTGATATCAGTTTCACCCGACACGTCGAGTAGTTTTAATACTTTGTTATTTTCTCCTATAAATTTAAGCACTTCATCATTAGCTATGTAAGGTATATTTAGAGCTGTTAAGTTCGTTAGGTTTTTAATAATTTCATACAAAAGCGACAGGTGTTCATCTTTAACCCACACACCTTTTAAATTGAGAGTTGTCAGATGTCGGCCTTGTTCGGCAATCAGTTCAAGGACTTTTCTATAATAATGACAAGGGAAGATGCCTGTGGCCAAGCTCTTAACATTCTCTTTCAAAAGCAATCTCATTGTGAAATATCTAATCGATGGATCTAAGTATTCCGAGCTTAATATTAAATTGAGAAGATCTTGGAATATATCGCTCGTCGCGCCCATACTTTCATAGTACGACGATACCATTGTGAACTGTAAAGCTACATCATCCTCTGAGGTCGCTTGGGAAAGAGCGTGGATTAATTGTCTAGCTACTAATGATAAAGTCACTTCTTGTAACGGAGGAACGGGACACCTGGGCGACATTGTCACAACACTTTTAACACTCACTAATGAAACTAATCGTTAAAGCTTGAGCATCACAATAGGTACTGTAACTTTCGATTTTCAGGACGGAAAGAAGTGAAAAATCCGTGGAGCTATTTAGCGCGCGCGCATATCACGCTTGGCAGTGTGCCAGTACTATATAATTCACACACACACAAGACTCGAGCATTATTTATAGAACTTTTATATGCAAAACGTGTTTACAGTTTGCGTCGTACATAATACACATTCTAATTTAGCTATATCAAAATATAATGTGATATGGGATATTAAGGCCCCGCGCGATATTTACATATTTCATGTACGTAAAGGGGGTGAGTTTGCACTTTAAAATGATTTTTTATAATAATATGAAGTTTATTTAGTTACAATGGTGTAGCTAATGTGTTCAGACGGTGAGTAGTACAGGATGGTGGATTTATGCTCTACTAAGGGTAAATTCATTATTTCGAATACCAAAATACAAATTTGTATATTTTTTAAAAGAGAAGCTTTATACAGAATGCCGAATAGACATTGTAGGAAACCATGTTGCATATTAGAAAAATATCCCTAATTGAGTTAAAATTGAAAAACTTTGGTAAGCTTAACGTTTCATATTTGTTTCATTTCAATCGGCTCATAAATAAAAACAGTTGTATCAATTTTATCATATATAATAATTGACGCGATCGGTTATGTGTTCGATTTCCACTCGGGGGAGTGATTACATTTAAATTATTTTCACCATCGCTCTGGTGAGATAAAGTGCGGCGTAAAGTTCTGACACTCAACATGCAATATCTCGATTTCGGCGGAAATCGAAGTACGGAGTGTCTTGACACTAGGTACTTTCTGTCTTCCCTGCAATGCAAGACAAAAGTGAGAAGCTAAAAGAAAAGAAAAATATGTATACCATTACGTTGAACAAAATTGCTGTAACTTACTGTCTTCTTAAATTTGCTAAAAAAATATTTTTCAATGCGCCTATGTAGCTAATATTGTAGTATTCAATGTGTACCTATACATTGTTTGTAAAACAAGAATTTGTTAAACAATTAAAAAATTACAGTTTCAATGCTTTCGATCAGTGGGTTTACCCAGTTTGAAAGACGGAAGAGCGTGAAGCTGTACCTATACGAGTACAGTATATTCTATATTGACAACAATTAACACGATTAATCGATTTATTTACCAATTAAGATGATTTTTGCCATGCCTATTGCTATTACAACTAAACTATAAAATTAAAACTTTACAACAAAAAAGCAACATTGAATTTCACTTAAAAATAAATTGATATAAACAATAATATATTATATTAAATGTACCTATTATAATTTTTTAAAGTTAATTTCATCTAGAACATGGTGAGCGTTTTAAAACTTGAACAAAGCAAGATTCAAAGCACTTCTTGCAAATCTTCGATATTCTTATTCGCTTGTTATTTATTTTGCTTATGCAAAGACACCGCAGTGACTCAGTTGAGCGTGATCGGCTGATTCATTATTATTTGTCCATTCATAGTAGTGGGTTCAAATCATATAAAGATTAATTTAATATAAAATAATCAAAATATTTTTATATATTATACTATATTTAGGGTACGAGATATATGAATAAAAGAAATAATCAAAAACTAAAATTATATTTTATTATACAATCTATATTACTTAAAAGTATGTATAAACATACATTCTAAATTTGTATTTATTCTATAATTCGTCTATTTCAACTAGTTTGTCAAACAAAAAAAAACTATTACTAAGATTAACTATCTAAAGGGGATTTTAGCTGTATAAATGTCATTCAAAATCCTATTTTTAGAAAATGATAAATTAAATAAAATTATACAATACATTATATATATATACATATATATATATATATATATATATATATATATATATATATATATATATATATATATATATATATATATATATATATATATTTTAGGTTATTATATGAATTATTCAAAAATGTTAATATTTCATGAAAAAAGAAACAATCTTAAACAAAGATAAAAAGTTTAAAAGACTTTAGTTTCAGTACATGTAAAATATTATATTTAAAATGACAATTTTTGTATGGTTTGTATCAATTAATTAATATGTTCAATATATAATACAGTCATGATATCAATCCAATAGATATAATTGTAACTGAGAGAAGAAAAAAAGCATGTAAAGAACAAAAAAAATGTACATAATATTATTAATTAAATTACAACCATACACAGAAACACTAGTTTGCATTTAACTGATGTTAAATCAGCATTAATGAGGTTTAATGTAAATAAACACGATAATTAGACGATACTTATCAAGAAATACGACACGATGTCAAGTAACTGAAAAGAATATATACAGACACAAAATTGTATAATGAAATAAATTATTTTTCAGCTAATGTTCACAATAAAGAAATCTTTACATTATCTAACTAACCAAAAATATTTCTTGCAACTTATTATACATAAATATTTTTGAATTATCAGTTTCGTTTTTTTCAACTAACGCATGCTTGACTCACAATAATAAACTTTTAAAGTGTTATCCCACACTTAAGAATAGAAAACATTTAAATTTTTAAATAAAAAAATTATACAAAATTTTTGACCACTCCAGTACTTTTTGTTTCTCTTCACGTCACAACACTAAGTCGGAACAGGTAAATTCTTAGCAACCAACAACAAAATCTGTTCAGTACTGAAACACCAGTTCGCAATGTCCTTGGACACTTTGCACCAATGCTCCCCGTGGTGTGGTTCCGCCGCTTTACAACGATTCTTCACGTCTTCTTGCTGTTGTTCGTTGCCGTTCAGGAGTTCGAATTTGTAGAAGTAAGCCCAAGCGTCGCCGAGATCGGGATCAATTTTTACCTATTAATTTAAAAGAAAAAAGTATATAGGAAGATATTTTATTTTATTTATATATTAAATTGAATATTTTAGTTATATTTCTTTACTTATCTATACTTTGAGGCCGGTCGTGGCACAGTGTGACAGCGTCTGACTGTATAGATTGACTGAGTATAGATTTTTTTTTAGCTTCACGCTTTCATCCCGCATAGCAGGGTAGACAGACAGTACCTAGTGTCAAGACACTCCGTACTTCGCTTTCCACCGAAGTCGAGACATTGCGTGTTGAGTGGTGGAACTCAACGCCACGCTTTGTCTTACCAGAGCGAGAAAATAAAAATAATTTAAATATAATCATTTCCCCGAGTGGCGATGAAAACCACAACCGATCGCGTTTACAGTCAGACGCAGTCCCACTGCGCCACGACCGGTCTCATGTATTGTTTGTATTTTAGTATTATATATTATTTTCTAAATACATCAAAACAAGAGTGACTAATCGATATATTAAAGGATTAAGATGAAATTTGGCTGCGTATTGCTATTACGATTTTGTTAATGTCGTTTTTATAAACGTTATGTGAGGATTGTATATCCGCGTAGTCTTATAATAACAATCATATTATATATATATATATATATATATATATATATATATATATACACATATTATATATGTACAGCAGGCGGCCTTATCGCTATGAGCGATCTCTGCCAGGCAACCTTAAGGTGTAGGACAAACCAAACCGGTAGGCGGTGTACTTGCTTCATATATACGTATATAAATAAATAGTAGAATATGAATATATACACATACATACACATATACATATATATATATATATATATATATATATATATATATATATATATATATATATATATATATATATATATTCATACCTAAAAATACACATTCATACATAGTTTAAATAAAAATTAGTAAATATGGAATTAGTCACTTAAGTAATGTTTAAGTATGAGCATTAAGAGTCTTAGCACTTCTTATATTGATGGGAAAGGAGTTCCAATGTCGAGCAGCCTTGACTGTAAAGGAGTTAGAAAAGAAGGAAGTGGAATGAGGAGGGATTTTGAGGACTAGATTTTCATTGGATCGGAGAGACAGTGTGAGTTGCCTAGGAACTAAAACTGTTCTTTGAGGTAAAAGGGAGTTAAAGGATTAAAAAGCACACAATAAAGAAGATGTAAGATATGAGTATTCCTGCGAAGTCTTGTAGGAAGCCACTTGAGTTTCTTGCGGAAGTCGGAAATGTGGTCATATTTGAAGAGTCCAAATATAAAACTTATACATAGATTTTGGAGTCGGTCAAGTTTACTTAAATGCTCGTCTCTGATGTCGAGATAGCAAATGTCGGTATAATCGAGAATTGGTAGTAAGAGGGTGTTTGCAAGCACAGTTTTTGTAGATATAGGCAGAAAGTTTTGCAGTCTACGAAGAGAGGCAACTGCTCTAAAAAGCTTTCGACTGAGCTCGTTAATTTGAGGCTCCCAGGACAAATATTGATCAAATGTAATCCCGAGATTTTTAACGTTTCGTGAATATGGGATTGGTGTGCCGTCAAATGTCAAAGATGGTAAATTATGTACTAAATTTGTTTTCGATATTAGTTTGTGGCTGCCAATAATAATGGATTGACTTTTAGCAGGGTTAATTGTCAGGCCATAACATTTACTCCATCTTGAAATACGAGCAAGGTCTTCATTAAGTAGGTCGATTGTGTGAGACAAATTTAGTAAACTTGTAGTAGCATAAATTTGTAAATCATCGGCATATAGATGGTAGAGAGAAGATATTTGATTAGAAATTTTATTTATGAAAATTGAAAAAAGGAGTGGAGACAACACGCCACCTTGTGCATTAATACACCAGCATTAACAGCAAACCATTCGGAAAATGAGTCTTCTATACAAACGCGTTGCTGGCGGCCACACAAGTAACTTCAAAACCAGTCAACTACCTCAGGAGATACGTTAAGAGAAATAAGAGTGGCAAGCAGAATATCGTAGTCCACAGTATTAAACGCGTTGCTGAAATCCAGCAAACCCATTACTGTGACCTTACGACCATCCATACCTTTTCTAATATCATCTGTTATTTTGACTAAAGCAGTTGTCGTACTATGACCGAAACGGAACCCGGATTGGAATGGGTTTAGTAAATTTTGGTTTAATAGAAACACGCTTAATTGGTGATACACTAGTCGCTCTAGCACTTTGGACAAGATAGGAAGAATAGATATAGGACGGTATTCGGAAAAGGAGGAAGGATTGATTTTTTTCGGTATAGGAATAATCTGACCATGTTTCCAGGAAGAAGGAAAAATAAATGAGTTGATAGATGTGTTTAAAATAACCGTTAAGACAGGAGCTAGGATTTCAATAATGGGAATAATCATTTTACGACAGATGCAGTCCGATCCAACAGAGTTAGATTTTATGGCCATAATATTTCTCTTAACGTCACTTACGGAGAATTGACTAAATGTAAAACTGGGTCGATCAGGAGTAGAGGAAGATAGAAGGTGAATTAGTGGATCATTTTTGATGTACTGTCTACAGTAGCCGAAACAGAGAAGTACTTATTAAGCTTATTTAAGTCAATATTATTGGGACTGACGTTAAGTTTTGACTTCCCTACTCCAAAGGATTTGAGAAATTTCCGGACTTTTTCCGAGTCTTCTTCTTCGACAACTGTTTTGTAAATAGATATGGCGTCGTTGGCTATCTCTACACATTCTATTGCAATAGTTGCGAATTCTTATGTAATTATCTTTGTTTACGTCACTAGGATTAGCTACATATTTATTCTTTTTCAAATGTTTTTTGTCTGAAGTTTTTTAATTTCTGGTGTAAGCCACGGAGCAGGCAGATGGATTATTCGGACAGGTTGGACAGGAGCGTGAGCGTCATAAAGTTTTATTAATAGTGAGGTAAACAACGACACTTGTTCATCCACTGTTTGTGCATCAGTAACTACGGACCAATCAATATTTCTAGCGTCTTGCTGCAAACTTTCAAAATCTATACCGCCAAAATTGCGCCGCAGAAGGATTCTCGATTTTGCTTTGGGTGGCTTTGATTTGTACGACATGTACAGGAGGTCGTGATAAGATAACTCAGGAGCAGAACATTGACCATGTTTTTCAACTAAGTCAGTGGAAGAAACAATAATAAGATCGAGGAGAGAAGGAGTGCAGTTAGAAAATTTATGGATAGGAGCAAGAGGGAGAACATATAGATTGGCACCAGTTATAAAGAATGAAGACATTGAGCACGGTAATCATTCTTAACCAGACAAGTGTTGAAATCACCCATCAGCAACGTGTGCTCATAAAGAGGCTTATACTTATCCATCAGACTTTCAAGTGAAGAGAAATAATCAATCGTAAGACTAGGGCTGTAGACTACACCAAGAAGTTATTTTGTGTGGGAAAAAATTACTTCAATAAACAAATGTTCGGCACCTGCATTACCCACAGGCTGGGACACATCAAGGATAGAAAAGGGAATATGGGAACGCAAGTAAATGGCAACGCCACCACCACACCTGACTCGATCATTTCTGATCAAGTGAAAACCCGGTAACGCATAAGCTGCTGATGGTAGACAAGGTTTTAACCATGACTCAGACACAAGGATAGCGTGAATATTCTTATTTTCAAAAGAAGATAACATGTCAGGATAATGAGCAGGAATACTTTGGGCGTTAATATGAACAAGATTGAAGTTTTTTACAACATCTGAGAAATGTGATGCTAAGGTGTCATTAAGAGAAGGAATACTAAGGAAACTGCTGTCTTCACTGCTAAGACCTTCCGAGGAAGACGAAAAAGATGTAAAGGATATATATATATCTATATATATATATATATATATATATATATATATATATATATATATATATGTATATATTATTTAGTAGAAGGTAATAGAATACTGACCGTTCTATTGAACCACTCCCTGCACTTGTTCAGTTTGCGCTCCGTCCAGAACAGCTGCGACACAGCGAGCAACACGTGCGCGTCGTGTTCACATTTCTTCAATGCATCCACCTGTACAAAAGTATACATTTATAATTAATACCTAAAATATAAGATAATGCTTGTTGCGTTATATTAATTGTATTAAATATACATAAAAATTGTATTGCATTGTCACTATTGTAAAGAACATGTTGATAATTTTCTTAAATGATGTTTAATTAAAATTAATTACATATTTATTTTCATTATAATAATGTTTTATATGTATAATATTATGAATTAAGTAATGTAAAATAATCATTTTATTCTTATTATTATTTTTATCTAATTATATTTTTTTATTAATTCAATTATTAATATTGTTTAGTTGTATTATTGATTATTATTTTATAAGCAACTTATTTTCATAATTTCATACTGCCCTGCAATATTTTTGCGATAAATTTGTTAGTGGAAACTTTACTGGTATATGTATTGTATAGCGTATCTTAATTTATGGGAACAATTGTAATTCTTCACATTAAGTACAAAAGCGTTAAGCTAAAAAAACTAAAAGCAGGCACTGACGCTTTTGGTCTTCCTCTGCGGGCGCGCCTCCATGAAGACGGCGTCGGCCCACAGGCGCCCCGCCGCCGGGCACTCCTGCAGCGCCTTGGCCAGCAGCGCGCCCGCCGCCTCGCCGCAGCCCGCGCGCCGCTCCAGCCGCACGCTCTCCAGCCTGCGCGCCACGGCGAGTTACTCACAACAGCAAAACAGATAAGCGATCTCGAAGTATTCAGTGTTATTTATAACATATTTTGTTATTTATTAAAACAACACGTACCATAAATCAGCGTTCTTTGGATTTCTGAGCCTCGCTTTCTCCAGTACGGATCTCGCTTTGGTCACATGCTTCAGTTTCTCTTCCAGCCTTGACAATAGTATCCACATCGGCACACAGGTCGGACATTTCTTTAGCTGTCATAATAAAAATAATTATACTTATATATCATAAGCATGTAGATTAATTCACAAATTTACTTATTTCCTAATATAAATAAAAAATGTGTTTGAAATAACCAAGCAAGTGGCAAAATTGATAGATGACTATAAATCTTACCACTTGTGAAAAACTAAACATAAAATTTTCAAATAAAATATATACATATGTTTTTTACGAAGTAAACTAATTGGAAAATAAATGAATAAATAATAGAGTTACATATACACTTTTATCTCTGGAAAGACTGAAAAAATTTGGGAGCAAAAATCAAAATGCCGTGAAATAATAATAAGGCGTATAGTCAATACAAGCATATATATAATTACTTACGCCTTGTGAATAAGTATTATAGGCGTCATCATCTTTCCCCATCTGTTCCTCAATTTCTCCCTTCATCATATGCAATTTCGCATAATCACCGAACACTTTGATTGCTTCTTCCAATAAATTTAAAGCTACATCCATGTTATTTAACGCCCATTCTAATTTCGCCGATTTTATCATTACCTGTCACAAGTGGACAAAAATGTTTAATAAATTGTATTTGGCAAAAATATGGATAGCCAAAGAAAACCTAGAGTAGAATCTATTCCACTTTCGAATTAAATTCAAAGTTTTCCGTGTTGAGTGGCTGAACCTAGCACCGCCCTTTGTCTTACTAAATGTATATTTATAAATAGTTTAAATAACATCATTCACTCAGTAGTTTTCAAACTTATAAATAATTGCGTACATCTGATATTACCGCAGTAGGATACTGCGCCAATATGGTATCCAGTCTTTTAAATAATATATTAATTTCAGCTTTGTTTGGAAAAGATATTTTTTATATTAAATATAAGGCAGATTATTAAATATAAGGCCAGTCGTGAAGCAGTAGGACGGCATCTGATTGTAAGCACGATCGGTTCCATTCGCACTCGGGATAATAATTATATTTAAATAATTTTCATTTTCTCGCTCTGGTACGACAAAGCGCGGAGTTGAGTTCGACCACTCAACACGCAATATCTCGGGATTTGGCGGAATATGAAATACGGAATGTCTTGACACTACTTCCTGTCTACCCTGCTATACAGGATAACAGCGTCAATCTAAAAAAACATAAGGATAATAAAAAAGAATGACTTTTTATTAAAACATATCTTAAAGCGGAACTGTAGATAAAAAAAATTGACCGTAAATAGAATTAAATAAATTTAATATGAAAAAAAAAGTGTTACCCGCGGCGTAGGCGCAGACGCCCTTGCCTTAGACAGCAGCCGTCTCGCTCTATCATACTCCTTGTTCTCGCTCTCCAGCTTGACGGCCGCCAGCCAGATCTCCTCGGAATTGGGGTTAGCCTGAAACGCTAGTGAAAGAATACCTCTAGCTGCTGGGACATCACCTGAAAATATTATATATATATATCAATATATATATATATATATATATATATATATATATATATATATATATATATATCAATACGTTATATTTAAATAATTTAAAATCGATATTACAATTGGGAATCTATTTAAATTTAAATAAATACACGGTATCAAACATTTACAAAACATTTTCTTACATATTATGTCAAAAAACTAATCAAATTTTCACAAATTAAGAAAAAAAAACAAATATTGGTTATGTTTTGTAAGCAAAAACATTGACTTGAACGTGATCTGTGATTTTAACGTTAAATCGTAATGGTTATTTAATATTTATTCCTATTAATGATAAATTCAATCCTTGTTATTATAATGAACGAAACTTATATTTGTATTCTAATAAGAAATATTAGATCAACTAAAAGACAAGACATTGCTTTATTGTATATTATTTACGTCAAAGGAAATTACTCGGATCGTTATTACATTTAATTTTTTAACATTATTGTGCCCAATGAAATAAAAGTAACATTAAAGGCAAAATACAATTTTAACAATTATCACTAGGGCTGAGTTTAAGAATTAGAGAAAGAAGTTTAAAAAAATAAGCATTTATCTTCTTATTATGAATTTTTAAATAAAATTATTTGATATTGATTCATATAATTTTTTATTAGCTTCACACTTTTATAATTCATAGCCAGGTAGACAAAAGTATTTAGTGACCAGACTCTCCCTACTCCGCTTTACGCCTAATTTGAGTAATCCACACTAATAAATGTGTTATACAAATATAAATAATTAAAAAAACTTACCAGCCAACCACTTAGACTTGGCCCCCATGAGCCACAATACCTCGCTCTTAGGGCAATGGGCGACGGCCCTTTGTAATAACGCCTCTAAACTGGCCCTGGTGCCATGTTGCTTCTCTAGGTAAGCAGCTCGCAGCCATATTGATTTCTTTGAAGGGAACACTGAGAGCGCGTAACCGTACACTGCGCGCGCGCACTCGTACGCACCTTCGTTTGCACACTAAATGTCATAACAACATTTAATTTAAATTACCAAAATAAAAAAGAAGTAACGTATATACATCATTTAAAAATAACGTAAGTAAAGTATGTGGGAAAATAAGTATTTCGATACAAAAGAATTACAAATAGACATACAAAATAGGGATACAAAAAAATGTATTAAAATGTTTATATTACATTACGAAAGTTTATAGAACAGAGTAAACTGATTATAGCAAAGCAAAGCGGTCGTTTCGCAATGTGAACAACGTCTGACTGTAAACGTGATCGCTTGTGGGTTCGATTCCCACTCGTGGGAGTGATTATATTTAAATTATATTCACTTCATCGCTCTGGTAAGACAAAGTGAGTTAAATTCCACCACTCAACACGCAATATCTCGAATTCGGTGGAAAGTAGAAGTAAAGAGTGTCTTCGCGCTAGGTACTTCCTGTCTACCACGTTGTGAAGGACAAAAGCCAAAAAAAAATTAAAGCTAAAAAAAGTATTATATATTTTCTAATTAAATAAAAAAGTTTGTCACTCACCGCCTCAGCGTCTTCCATCCACGTGTGCTTCTGATCCTCCGGTTCTATGCCGTGACCAATCACAGCACGAATAATTGCCTTTAAAGTAAAATAAATATATATTACTAAAAAAAATAAATGTAACAATATTAAAATAAATGTAAAAATAGCTGACAATATTTAATAAAGTACTGTCTACTGTCTACTAAAATATCTGTTATATTTGTATTATAATAGTAATTTAATAATTTATTATTGTTGTTTTATGTGTGTCAATAATAATAATGGCCCGATCAGATATTAGTTAGAGATCAGTATTACACATTGCATAAATTCCCCAAAAGCTGAAAAAATACGTGAAAGTAATAGATATCATAAAAATGAAATTGTGAAAGTTTCTATTAATTCTGTTCTTTCCGTAAGAAAAAAATGGCCGCAAGAAAACGAATTCATGCATGGGAAACAATATTCTATTAATCCGGAATACAGGCGGTAATGTCCTCCACCATAGTGATCATGTCCTTTTCGCGCCAAATCTCTCACACCTAAACCCAGGTTAAATTTTCATTATTTTAAAATATGTTAAGTTTTATATATTCAATATGAAAAATAATTTAAATGTACCTCGTGGATTTAATGAATTATTTAATTTTGTTGAAAATTCGCTTAAATTTAAATAAAGACTTTTAGTTCTTTATTCTACCCCGTACAATCTTTTCTCTCCTAAATACTTAGACTCGTCTTAAGTCCATGGGTATCTATCTTCCCAACTTCAACTTCGATCATGTAGTGACAATAGAATAATACACACTCACACCCGTTTTTATGGTGATTCATTTTCTGTGAAAGCTGTACATCTATGGAATATGATTCCATCAGAGATTGTTCCTTTAATTTTTTTTATTTGCACTTACTCGTATCTGTAAGGATCTAGCTCCTGTCGCCAAAGGTTGTCTGACAGTACCAGTTGTGTGCCTTATCGCTACCAGCAATAAGGCACACTATGTACTAATTTGTATACATTTTTGTGTACTGTTTCTACACAAAAATGTTTGTACTTTGTGTTTCTTTTGTGTGCAATAAAGTTTTTCTATCTATGTTTCTATCTAAAGATCTTAGTTCTAAGTACGTGATTATAATTATATGACCCTTAGTGTCTGCATTAAATATTACCCAGTCTGTAGTGCGTTAATTTTATATAAAAAACAAATACAATCCTCTATCGGGTAACTTGACCAAATTATAGGAAGGTGCGAATTATTTACAATTTAGTATACTATTAATTTCCAGCACTAATAAATAAGAGAACCATCACCTGACAAGTGTGTACGGCACCAGATTTCTCCGCTTCCATAGCCTCTTTGAACCAGTGCTCTCTGTTAATCTCCACACCGTTAGCGCTGAGCGACGTTATGGCACGATCGATTATTTTTTCTACCATATGTGTGTTGCCTGTCATAATAAATTGTTATATTTTATAAAACGTTGGCGTTTTGAAGTAACGAGAAAAACAACACCTGCCAGTTTTCATTCATAATTGTTAAAAAAAATGATAAAACTGTAACTAAAAAGTAATATTGTATAATATAATTATATTTTTATGTTTTATTGAGAATATTCTCTGCCTCTACTGATATATAATAAATACAAATTAAGCAGGTATAAGGTCTAAGCCTAGGAAATTATAATTTACTAATACTAAAAAATTTTGTTAATTTACATAATTCTAATTAAATAATTATTATTATTTAAAAAAATGTAAAAATTAAAAGAAAATAATAAGGTCAGGGGACACCCGGGTTTGAACCGGGGACCTCTCGATCTGCAGTCGAATGCTCTACCACTGAGCTATATCCCCTTGAGAGAATATGTTAAATATTTCTGTCATATCTTCTAAAATACACATTTTTTTACAAAAAGACTATAAGTTTAAAAAAAATGAGTTCCCATTATATGAATGCACCATTTATATATTTTATGAATCATATCATACAATATGATATACCTTAACCCTGCATCTAACTATGATTTCACTAATACAATGTATCTTTAACAAGCAAAACTCACCATGAGCTTCTTCAAGCTTTGCAGCTGTAACCCAAATCTGTCTGTCAGTCGGTATATTTTCTCTGGCTTTATTTAAAACCTTCCTTGCATTGTCATATGTTTCCAGTCTTGCTAAAGCTAACCAAAGTTCAACACTTGTGGGACAACACTCTACTGCTCTTGAGAGAAGTATACGAGCATCTTCTGGGTTCTCTAATTCCACAGCTGCCTTCCAAAGACGAACTGAATTCGGTATATGTTCTAAAGCCTTCCTATACACTCTGCGTTTGGCCTGAAATTTGCAGATTATAATTAAAACAAATTACTTGATGAAACGGTCGTATTTCATGACGTGGAGGAACGTTTTTTTTTTGCTTGGCGCTTTTTATCCTGCATAGCAGAGTAGACAGAAAGTATATATATATCAAGACACTCCGTATTTCGCTTTCCGACTAATTCGAAACATTGCTTGTGGAGTGGTGGAACTCAACACCGCACTTTGTCTTACCAGAGCGAGGAAGTGATTTTCACTTCCTCGCTCAATTTTAAATATAATCCCTCCCCCGAGTGAGGATTGAACCCACAACCGGTCGCGTTTACCGTCAGACGTTGTCACACGGCGCCACGACCGGCCTCAACTTTGTGGACTTTTATATAAATTATTTAATTTTACAATACATTAGTTACGATAAATTTAGACTCTCTAATAAGATTATGTAATAGGAATCTTACAATTCAAGAATTTTGCTATATTTTTATTCGAAATTTTTTTAGACAAAAACTTATATAAAATTCAACGTAGCGAAATTCAAACCCAACCCAACAACAGCTCTTGAATCTTCAAGAGCTGTTGTTGGGTTGGGTTTGAACATCGAAATTTCTAGACGCTTATTACAATATATTTAATGTTAGCCTCTCTATAGAGAAAGTTTTAAATTTTACTAAAATGTCATATATATTCTACGTTCATGAGTAACCCTTTATAAATATTACAATATGATATAATTCAATTACAAATATAAACCTTTGTTAAAAAATCTTACCTTAGGCTCCTGTTCCAAATCTGCCGCCTTCACCCATACTCTAACACTATGAGGTAAATTCCTTGCCGCATGTGCTATGACCGCTCTTGCCGTATCGGGAGGCTGGAGACGAGCTGCTTCAAGCCACAATTCCTCACTACTTGGATTTACTTCACATCCTTTCATTATTAGATTACGCGCTGATTGGACTTTACCTGTAAAAACAATACAAGTATTTCAAGCTTCAAGCTTCTCGCATTATCCCATGTAGCCGTGGAGAATCAAATCAATCACCTAAATAACCACACAGCCCCAATTAGCCTCAATGGACCCTAAATTTAAATCAGTATTTATTAAAACAATATTGATTTTTGTTGTATGTCGTTTTTTTTATTAATACTTTAGTTGGGATTTGTGGGTAATTTGTAATATATAAAAAGATATTTCCCCAGTTTCATTTCTCCTATTTCATAAAATTTATTGAATATCATAAAACTTATTTCTAATTATTCTTTGTTTATTCTTATTTTTTAACTTCTTTAAAATTTCAAAATACAAGTATAAAACACCAATATACCTGTAACTTCCTCCAAGCGAGCACTAGCAATCCAAGCTGGTGGGTGGTTAGGATTAGTTTCCCGCACAGATTTCAAAAGTAATCTGGCCTTCTTTATATCATTTATGTCACCACCATATGTTGGTATCATTGATTGTAAATCAGTCAGGTAACCTTTAGGATCGACAACTGTCTGTCCAGTTACTGAGTCCGAGACTTGTGAGAGTTTTACTGTCATTAGAGTGTTTCTTGCTTGACCTATTTTTCTGAGATCTAAGTCACCTATAAATAACAATAATAAGCTTATAATTTAGATATTGAAAGTGTGAAGCAATTGTTTAAGTAGATCCCTTGATACTTGATAGTGATCTAATGAATCCCACTCATAACTTTAAACATTTAAAAAGGAGAGTACCTCAAGATTTACTCCAACCTTAAAATAAAACCTCATGTAGATTGCAAGATTGTGTGTATGCACCACTAGGCATATACCCTTAATGTCTCTGTCAAACTTTTTAACCATCAGCTAAATGGCCAAAGTATTTTTAAAAAATGTACATACATTTATATAAAAATACAAATTTAATTTTAAAATCTTTTTTTATATCATAAAAAATATTAATAATGCTATTATTCATATTAATAATATTTATGTAAATAATTTTACCAGATGGTGTCAACATTCCAGGTGTCATGACCCCTGGCATCATTGATGCTAAGCCTGAACTTGGATCAATAGTAGATGAAGATTCTCCACCTAAGTTTCTAGATAACACACTGTCAGGCAAAGGTGTGAACTTTTCAGCTCTTGGATTCCTTTGCTTTCTATTCCTTGCATCTCCTACTTCTGGTATGGCCGCCCACTCATCTTCAGATACTAATTTTAGTTCTCTTTTTAAATCAGAAAATTGTTGTTGTATTTTTGGCCTGTGAATAAGTAGTAAAAACTTAGTCATTAGGTAATAATAATATGGGTAACATTATTTATTAAGTTGCTTATAACAAGATTATTGTAATATTTAACAATGAAACTTGAAAAATTAGACTATTATCAGATCTATCATAAAAATTTTATATTAAATATGTGTCCTTAACATTACTAGGGTAATATTGTCAAAATATGATAATTACAAAAATACCTCTCTTGACGATATCTTTCCAAGTCTTCCTTAAGACGCTTCTCTCTATATTCTTTTCTCTTTTCATCCATCCTTTTATCAATTGACTCATATATAGCATCTGCTTCAGCATCATCTTTGTCATAAGGATCCTAGAAGAAACTAAAATGTATAAGTATAATTATTATAATATTATAATAAAACATGTAGAAAAAGTAAGATTTACCTTTGAAAACAAAGAACCACTGTATCCAGAAAATTCGTCATAATTGGAATCATTAAGATCTTCGTCGTCGTCTTCTTCTTCGGTTTTTTTACGTTTAGCTGCTGGTGGAGCATGTCGATCATCACTACAATTTAAAAGTAACTATACTGATCTTAAAACAACTTTTAAATTTAGTCAAGTAAGGTCTACGAATCCTTAATGTGGCATGTAATATTTATGATGATTTTTAATATGTATATATATTTTGATACTTACGATACATCATTAGCATCTCTGGCAGGTCCGATATCTGATCGAGTGGTGAATCCAGTAGCGCTGAAAGAGCAATATAGTTAAAATTAAATGCTTTCAACCTTTTAAAGTGGTTTAAACTGCAATGCATCACAATTAAGCAAATAAGCGTACCCTCTACCAACACCAGCTACATAACCTAATGGTGCCGGGATTCCTAAGAAATGTTTTTTATTTTTATTAACAAACGCCTGAGGTGGAACTGACATCTTGGAATTACTTAATTAATAATGAATTAAAGACTAAGTGTTCACAATTTCTTTATATTGCGGCACAACAAACATGTAACAAAAATGACACTTTTATTTTGACATTTGACGAATAACAAACGGTTTTGACACATAGACTTGTTGCTTATTCTATGACTTATAGGCGTGCCAAATTATAACGCCAATGTCACGTCAAATGGAAACGAAAGAAAGACGAAGGAAATTAATGTTTTAATCAAACTACAACCTGAAAAGAAAAAATAATGATATGATAAAGATAATATTATATTTTCATCTTTCAAAGCTAGACAATGTGAAATGTCTCGTTTAAAACTATTTGGCCAAGCTATTATTAAAATTGGCCAGATTGGCCAAGCTATTAAGATTATTTGGATTTCATCTTCATTTAATATTAATAACTAATATCTAAAATAGTTTTTCTCCTTCTCAGATTGTTACTTTTATAATTGAAATCTAATTCTTTGTTTTCTATAATAGTGTATATTACTTTGTAGAATCATTCTAAAAGAAAATATTAGTATACAGTACTTGAAAAAAACTACACTCTTTATTATATCATATGACGCCATACGAGCTGGTAATAAAATGTATAATGTCGATATGTAGTATGATACAAAATTAAAATGTTAAGTAAAATTTCCCGATTTTTTATATTTAAATTATTAACATTAACGTTATAAAATATAATATACTATAAGAATTTTGTTTGGTCTTTGATATCATTTTTTGCTCTGTATTTCTCGTCTAAGTTATGAAATTTTTACATCAATATAAGTATGTTATAACCAGATAAAACTATGATTTTATATTGAATTATATTTACTTATTTTTATTTTTACTATATACATTTAAAGAGATACAAATAACTATTAAAATATTTGCACTTTGTTCTAAGCTGACCGACGTCACTAAAAATAATATAACCACATTCTTTTCTTTAGAAATGGCGCGAAATTTGGTGTCTGACATTTAATTGTATATTTAAAGCGATTTTTCGATTCAATTAAAAATAATATTTGCGACGCTGAACACCTAGGGAACGAGCTTCGACAGGTGAAGGGTGCCCTTCATCAGAAGCTGCTAGTTCCCCGCCAGCGTTATATGAAGACCAACAAGCTACTTACAGTGGAGAGACAGCCAGCCAGATTAGCAACATCTTAAGAAGACCTTTTATCAAAACCATGTTTAAGCCTAATAAAAAAGGGAGCCAATGCTTGAGATCCGTGAAATGTAATATTCCTTTGCAGTGTGCAGGTGTATATTAACTATACTGTGACTGTAGCTTGTCATACATTGGCCAAATAAAGAGAAACATCGGGGTTAGGGGGAAAGAACACGTATCCGTTGTCAAGAATGGTCGTGTATCGCAATCAGCTGTGTGTGAACATACAATGAATAAATCCAACCACTACATCAGGTTTGATAAGCCACATATCCTCGCTAGGGAAATTATATATATTCCTAGAATGATCCGCGAGGCTATTGAAATTCAAAAACATCCAAATTTCAATAGAGTAGATGGTTGGAAACTTACTTATAAAAAATTTCAAGTCTCAAATCCACCACACCAGAGACAAAGATACAGTCAGCTTATTATGCAAGAATCCTAGGCAGTACGCGAGGCAATTAAGAAATAGATGGCGGTAGTTTTGATATAATTAATATTTGTATCAACTGACAGACGATAGCTACCACACGTCTACCTGTGAACACGGGCTACTGTAAAATGTTCGAAACGTCAGGTGTACAAAATGTATTTTCGAGTACCATAATATACGCGATTCATCCGGTTTAAATAGTTTCATTTAAAATGTATAAAAATCGCGAAAGTCAAAGGTCTTATGAAAAATAATATTTATTTTTTATAGTCATATATAAAAACTTTTGAATTACTGGCTTTTAGATAAAGACTGAAATATCCTTTGTTTTTTTTTAATTTTGAATTTATTATTATATTTTTATATGAAAGACTGTTAATTTATGTATTATGTTTAAAATCATCGCACTCGCTGTGAACTAATTTTAATTTATTTTTTTAAATTTATAAATTATTAAAAAATATTTACTTAATGTTTTTATCTGTGTCATCCATGTGAAATGTCAATGTTGACAAATGAATATGTTGCTTAGCAACGGTTACTGGTTGGTGACAATATAAAACAACATTTCCAAATGTTAATATTCAATAATTCCAGTAATTTTATTTCCTTATACTTGTTATAGCAAGGAACTATGGCTGAATCCATTACAAGTCAGTTCAACAAAGATATGCCTTCTAATGACAACAGTACCAAAGAATTTTTGTTCCATGAAACAAATTGTATGGCTTATAAAGATAGCGATGAAGAAATTAAAATGATATTTAGTGAAATTAAGAAATTATCCGATTCTAAGAATAACGATACTGAAATCGGAGAAGATATTGATGATGTTGAATTGATATTAAAAAGAGCAGAAGATATTGCTCAAGAGACTGAAAATTTATTAAAGAGTAGCCCTATAGCAGCGGCTGTAAAGAGTGATCGGCAAAATATTGTATCGCGAAAAATTCCCCAAATAAAAGTAACTCAAGCCAGTGACAATCTTGCCAATAGTGAATATAGCACTTACAATACAGGAAAGGTAAGTAAAAAGCATTACTTTTTTAAATCTTATCTTTAATCAAATAACCTTTTAGAAATATATTGATAATGCATGATATCACAACCTATATTAAAATAAATAATTATATAAAGCAGTCATACTTTTGCAACTTGAGCAGCAAGTACCCTGAGTCCAGCTATTGATTCTCTTCCAACTGGCTCAATGTATGATGTAGGTAAAACAAAACCATAGCGACCAGTGTCACTCAGTTCAACGGTGTATGCATATTTTATTCCTTGAGCTTTTGCCCAGTCATCTGAACCGCCTGAAGCTGGGTACAAAAGTCCACTTGATGAACCAACTGAATATTTTGACCCACCTGTCTTTTCTATAGCCTAAAAAATTTATAAGATTTATTAATAGAAAATTTTCAGTTTTGATAGATTATTAAAATTATATGGAGTTTTTTATTTTGTTTTTTAGACTTGTTAATGTTGTTATAAACTTGTTACAAACATATAAATAATTTAAACTTTACTATAAGTCTGTATTTCTACTTACTGATGCAATATTCTTTCCAAGAAGATCCAATTCTTTGTGGTCAGGTGGCACAACATTGTCATAGCCCCATGGGTACAATAAGTACTGTCCATAGCTGTGATAAGTTAAATAGGCTGTAAAGTTAGCTGCACTGTTCTTGATGAATTCCTGCAATAATTTTTATATTAGTTTCTTATATTATTATGCTTTTGCTTATTTATAATTAAAATTAATTTACATTCTTTCATTCATTTAAAAATAAGTGTTAGTTTGCAACATAGATTTTAAAGCTTTATATACGAAGAAATGGGATATCTATTCTAAGGTTTACATTAATGAACCTTATAATGGTTAAAATGAATTACTATAAAATTTTGTTAACTACAAGTTACTAATTTTTTTTTGGGTTAAATTAATTATTTTACTTTATTTAAAAAAAATTAAAGAAGAGAATTTCATGCAAGTTTATCTTTAAATGAAATAGAGTAAACATAAACTATTTAACAACCTGTTAAAATCTAATTATGTAAATAATGATATCTAAAAGTATTTCAAGTGTTACTTTATCTAATTACCTACTAATAGTTTCTGATAAATGCGTCTACTTAAAATAAAGTATCTTATGAAAAGAGGTACTTATAATGTTAAACACAGTAATCTTACCGAAACAGCTCTTGATTCTGGTTCAGAAAAGGCTGTAGCACCTCTGTATATTTCACTACAAGGATTGCTGGATGATCCTTTACCTCCCCAGCGATATCTAGAATTGATATAAAATAATTAGGTTATAAAGGAAATCGTTTTCTTTTTAGCTTTATTTTTATTTAAGCTTGTTAATAAGTATTTTGAGTAACTTTGTTTTTCGGTTTTTATTTTAAGTACAAATACACTCTTGTTTGGAATTTAAGCTTAGCGTGCTTTACGTAGAGCTAATTACTCACGCCCTAATTGCGTCTCGACAAGCATTTTAGTTGATTCTACACCTTAATCTGATACATTATAATACGGAGATATAACATAAAATTTGTACTAGGTAAATCAAACTATCTAAAGATAAAAAAAATATTAAAATAAAATTTTAAAAAAGTAACTGCCGCGCATTTTAATTTTGTTTTATTTCTTACTTACTTTACTTTGTAGTATGAATTTACTCACCCGAAGTTCCTATTAAGATCAGCACCTATGCATTGTCTAGTATAAGATGGTCTTCGATTTTTTCTCCATAAGCGATCTTTTACGTGCGTGTATTCGTAACCATCAGGATTTACCACTGGCAGGAAGTACCTAAGAATAAAAAAAAATGTGAGAATATATGGAAGTTATAAATAATGAAAATAATAATTGGACCGTAGCATCTAGAATAATAAGTAAATTCATGAATTGCGGTTTTGAATGTCGCAACTTAACACGCAATGCTTTTATTGTATGTATGTATATATATATATATATATATATATATATATATATATATATATATATATATATATATAAATATATAAATATATATATATATATATATATATACGGAATAGTACCTAACTCACGAACCCTGCTAAAGGCGGGAAATACATTTTTCTCTTTTTTTATATAAAATCTTGCATTCTAAGATTTTTTGACAACAGACTAGTAATAAATAGCTCATCATCGTCGGCTAATAAGTATTTTTATATCTTTACGTTAATGCTAACTTCTATACAATACTTATTCTCTACTAAGATTGCGACTATCGGCAATATGTTAGTTTCTTTACATGGACATAATATATAAAATTAGCAAAATAAATATTCCAGTTTCATTCTTACCAGTCAATATTTTTGATGTCATCCGATTCTTCTTGAAAGTTCTCAGCAAATTGATTAATGAAATAAGTAACGGTAGCCGGGCTGATCCATTCCCGAGCGTGAATGCCTCCATCAATAAATACTGCTTTATTTGTAGTTTTACCATTAGAAATTCTTAATACCTATAAATAATAATTTTTAAATTTAATAATAATTTTTAGTGGTTATTTTTATATTTTTAATTTTGATAGTTATGCTTTGACTATTGTACTTAGTCCTTCTTTACACATTAAAAATAGTTTAATACGTAATTAGTATTATAAAATATAAAATGACGAACAATAAAATATAAGAAAACTAAATGGTGTGTAAGAGATACAAGAGAAAGGAGTTTTCCATTACGACCGTTTTTATAAAACACTAGTAGGTATTTTCACGTTACCCAGTACTTTAATGAAAAAGTTATTATTTGAAAATTATTCTTTTATGTATACAAACCTTAAGATCTCTGCCTTCATGAGACTTTCCTATAGAATTAACACTTATTATTTTAGGATATGTCTTAGCTAAGTAGTCCATAAAACTGTGAATGTCTTCAAGCCTGTGATATTGCTTCCACGTCATTCGATGACCTGATAACAGAAAGAGACGTGTTAATTCTCGATAAATAGATTTAATATTATGTAATCTTAGAAGCTTATTAAAGTTTGAGCACAGTTTTCCTACATTTAGTTCTTTTAATTAACAAAAAAATGTTAGCGATCGTTGTGTTCTTTCTCCGTAGTTCCGCATTTAGTGTTGGTTACGTCGTAATTATTAACTGAACACAAAATATATTAGTTAGTTACGAAGTCCTATTAATACATTTCACATTTTTATAAACAATTAAACATGCGAAAAATCCTCTACCGAACGTATGAAATTATCAACATATAACATATTCCCCACAAGTAAAAGTTTAAATATTGTGACGCCTATACAAGAACGAACCCCAATTCGCATACGGCCAAAACTCCATGGGCAATTTAAGGGAATTGTAGCCCATGTAGGCACGTACCAAGCCTAACCGCCGCAGATTGGCCCTGTAACGCCAAAAATTGTAAGCTCTCGCTGGAACAAAACCACATCAACTCTTGGAATATTGGTTATGGGGTTTCCTGTTGCGTACATATAATATTTAAATATTACAAACCTCGTCTATCCTGAAGCTCAATTTCGTTTTCGTCTAAAGGTGGGTTTTCCTCGTTTATTCTTTTCTGCAAATCCTCAATAATAACATTGTAGGAAATGTTTTCCCTCTTAAATACTCTGGTTACATTTTGGATAGCGTTTGGTTTCACAAGTACATCCACATAAGTGTGGTTTCCACCCCAAGTCGCAATAACTGTAAATTTGTAAAGATTTATAATAAAAACAATTTAAATAGATATTGGGAAAAGCACTAAATAAATTATGTGACTAGCTGAATGCATAAACCATCATAATGTAAAACGTACGATGTCTACGACGAAGTCTTCCTAGAATTCCCAGTACGCGAGATTTCTCCGTTGATACTTTCCATACTTGTGCGCCCGAGTAGTCCACTTTAGTTTCGATATCATCTGCGGCTTTCGCGAGTATTAAAATTTCTTCTTCGACTTCATCCTTAATTTCAGCCGGGAGATCTTGGACTGCATCGGTACTAAGTGTTAGTTCTGTTGTGACGTCATACTCCGAGTTCTCTTGAGGCTGTTTTACTTCACCACGCTTGGGCCATTCTGTTAATAATATGCATATTTCAATCTAAGTGTATATTCAGATTGTTTTCATTAATTATAAAAAATATAAACATAGATACAGTTAATATTTGTGGATTGTTATGCGAGTAACCACTGTGTTAGATAAAAACGAGCAATAATTATACAGCAAGATAATTGTTACAATTTATTCCTTTTGGTGTAGCGCGCCGTGACAATCCTTTTGTTTGTTGCGAGGTTTTACCTATTCAATTCGCAATGATATGATCTTTCTATTGTTTTAAGCGTATGCTATTTATTTATGGAACATTTTATATGTTTACAAGCATGTACTTTCATTTTTTCAATTTTTTATGATTCTAATTTTGATAAATTTTGTTATTTACGTTTTTGTGAATGAGATAAACTAAAAAAATTGAATCGTTCACCTGGTTTATTTTTTAAATTATGATAGTGGAATCAAGACATATGAGGAAAGAGTTTACATCCACTACCATCAGGTTTTAAAAGCGCCCTTTTTTAACTGCGCCACGACTCTACGTGACTACGTGATTGATTTTTTCCAATTTATTTAATATACCCGTTCCAATTTATGTAATATTTTTTAACAACAATTTCTTAATATAGTACATATTAAAAAATTGTTGTTAAAAAATTATTAAAATAACAAATTCCTTTATAAAATTATTATTAAAAGTGTTATTAAAAATATATTATGTAAATCATTTATTATTGGGCAGAATTTCGGAAATTATACTTATCGTACGTTACTATTTAATTAAAAAAAATATTTATGTAAGATTTTAAATACTTATTAATAATTTTATCATACCGCTTAAGCTATGATATTAAACAAAGTAAAAATTGAATTTCTTTTTTTTCTCAAGATATAGTGCTTTTGTCATCGGGGAAATCCAATAACGTTGGTATATATAAGCTTTATATAGCTACTAGATATTAGTTAGTTATAAGTTTGATGTGTATGTATGTATTATTATTTGAATTAAATCATTTTTGAGTATGATGATCCATTTAGGCTTCTGTGTGCTAAATTTGATAAGTGTATGTTTGTATGTTTCTTTCTATGTCAAACCAAGAATTTCTCTGAAACTAAATGCTATATCAAAATGGTCTTTTTTAAAATAATTTAGGTATAATTTAACTTAGGGTACAGTACATTTTCATTAAAATCGGTGAAATCATTTCAGAGATATAGCTTAATATAAGAAAATGTAGGTAGTTGTATAGTTATTATGAAGTTGGTCTAATTTTTTATAAATTGTAAAATATTTACTATAAAGTTAAAGAAAAAAGTTATTTTTAAGTGGTTGCCATATTGCTAGACACAAATGAAAATACACGATTAGCATGCGGCCCTAGTCCTCATGTGACACGGTAAATGACTTTCTCTGACCATGCCTCGGTTTCGTTGTGGTTGAACTGATCTTGCTTTAACTGTTCTATATTAGTAATGTACATATGATTTACTTTCTAAGTCTTTACGTAGTAAAATTATTAAAAAATATACAGATATATTTTATATAAATAGTTTATCTGGTTTTCCTACACGCTTACGCATTGTTATCCTTGCCTCTTGAAAACGAGAACAGTTTCCGCAGTTTTCGATTTTTCATTTCGTTCACGTATCCTTAAGGTAACTCTACGTCCGGAATTAAAATGTTTCCTGTGTTTTGGATTGCAAGAAAAGCTCATTGCTTTATTAATTATGTCAATACGATGTATATGTATATATATATATATATATATATATATATATATATATATATATATATATATATATATATATGTATATATATATATATATATATATATATAAGGAATATTTTACTTAATTGAATGTAACTCATCCATTACTCATGATACCAGATAATTTAAAAGAAAACTATGTAGTAGTAGAGTCGAATTTTAAAAATTAAATTATAAAAGTACATGAATAATTAGATTTCAAGACCTTTATTATTTAAACAAATGCTTATGAGAATATATTTTTGGGTAATATGCAATTTTTTAAAAAAAACTTTAAATAAAATTCAAGAAATTATATAAATATTACCTTTTCCTGGTTCGAGATCATTGATGACTGGAGTGCAGGTAGCCGCTGCAGCGACCACTAGCAGCACAAGCGTTCTTGACCACTTCCACATCGTGACTGCCGGTGTAGGACAGCGTCCCATACATAAACACAACCGTATCGATGCACTTGTGAGCAAGAAGCACTTAAAGCTGATTCATTGCGCAATAATTATTTCAAATAAGTTTTAAACTATTGTATATAAAATCTTTACATAACAAATTATTTGTTCAATATTTTCTTAGTAATGCCGTTAACAGCTTAAGATTCAACAGTATACTAACTCTATACAGCAATACTTGCGTATTTATATCTACATACGTACTTACTTACGTACCTGTTGTTGTATGGCAATTCCAGTATGCTAATATTATTTTCAAAATGTATAAAATTACAATGATTCATATATTCATTCATCTTAATTGTTAGGTTTTTTGTTTAAGTTAGAAAACGAGATTTTAATGAACATACGTGATTTTAACATTAAGGTTAAACTGTTTATGTATCTAGGTACTTTTAACATACAGCTCATTTTAAGTTCAATATCTAAATGGTCAAGGAAATTACACGTTAATATAAAAAAATATATTTTAGTCATTTGTGTTTATTTTGGAACCAGAATGACAACGTTCTTGTTGAAGCAAGGCGCCATGCCCGGTCATTGCCTCTAAGTTGCAGTTATTTTATAATAACGAGAAACCGTGTTTACTGTAAACATGTTTTCTTCGTTTACGGCCTTTTATTAGATATTTAACATCAGCCTTATTGCTGATGCTTTTACAGTTAATTCCATTCTAGCTTCTTTTGTAGTATACAAATTCGTTTACGATTTTCATAGTAAAAAATCTATTAAAAATGACTCACGTTTACAAAGTGAGTAAAGTTATTGTTTATTATTTTTGTATTTTAGGTCAATCAAACTGGTAAACAAGGCAGTAAGGAAGGAAACGATATTCGAAGAAAACCAAAGCTAAGACCTTTCTCTGCAGGTGTCATTGATTCAAAGAAAAAGGAAGCTGCGAAAGTTGCTAGATTTGTAACAAATTCACCGAAGAAAGCTTCTAATTGTAAACATGAAACCTTATTAGAAGAATTGAAAGATACGAATGAGCGGGTTAAGAATTTAGAGTTGTTGAACGTTCAATTAAATGAAGATAATAAAGTTTTACGTAAAAAATTAGATCAAGTCAACGAACAAAAGTATCTTGCAGAATTAAAAGTGGCTGAATGTGAAAAATTTGTTAGCAGAATATCAAAAGAATATGAAAATAAAAATTCAGAATTAAAAACATTAAAACAAAATGAGCAAAGCTTAATTACTGAATTGAGCAAAGAACGAAATGAAAGAAAGAACATTAGTATTCAAAGAGATAAAGATGCTATAGTTATTCAAGATCTGCAGAGACAAGTGAAGGAAATGGAATTGATATTAAAAAGAAAGCATCCTGATTCAGTATCAGCTTTAATAGGTACTTGAATTTTCACTTTTTCCTATTAGTGTACTGTAAATTGAAAGCGAAAAAAGTCGTTAAAGTGCTAATATGTTTGAACTGATGTGAGTTTCCATTTAGCTGAATTTTAGCTCATCAAGTGTTTTTTCCAATAACAAAGTGAACTTTATATATATATATATATATATATATATATATATAACTGTAAAGTACAAAATATTTACAAAGCGAAAGTTAAATTCATGTTTATTCCATATTATATATAATGCTATACTGAATTTCATGAGCTGTGCCTGTGACTATTTATTTAGGTATTTTATAGTATTATAATGTAGGATTACAAACAAAATAATGTTAATATTTATATATATATATATATATATATATATATATATATATATATATATATATATATATATATATATATATATATATATATATATATATAATGAAGCATGGAGTGAATTCTAAATGGTTTTATTTAACTTTCGCTTTGTAAATATTTTGTACTTTACAGTTAAATCATATTAAGCCATTTTTTTACAGTTGCATCGAAATCAACTTCACTGGAAGATAACAAAAAGAAATTGTTAGAAGAACGTATAGCGAGATTAGAACAGGAACTAAAAGATAAAGAGAGCCATTTCCAGGGCATTTTGCTTACTCTACAAGAAAAATTTGGCGATATGAAACAAAAATACGAGAATCATATAATAGATGTGGAACGACAACTGATGGATGATAGAAAAACTAATAACGAGTTGAAGAATAGGATAAACAAATCTAATTTAAATAATGTAGCGGTACAAACAGTATCCAGAAATCTGCAGACAACTGCTACCCAAACGTTCGTAAAAGCAGATAGAGCATTATCAGCTGTCAGCCGGTTAACTCAAAATTCAGCCTTAATATTTAATAAGCTTAAAGAAGACAGCTATTTAGTGGCAACTATTAAGGGCCTTCAAGCTGAACTGACAGTGAAACAGCGGACCATATCGAAAATTAATCGGGAAACTGAAGAGTTGAGGAAGAATTTAAGGAATCTGCAAAAGGAAAAGGAAGGTAGCATCTATGTGTTAATTACTTTTTTTATGTGTTTTTTGTTAGGTAAATAGTAGCCAGTGAGAAATGGTTTTTTTAAATAAACTTTTTTTCCAGTGTTTACAACTTGTTATTATTCTTCAACTATAGTACTCGAACTATTGTTAGTTGGGCTTTGGGCGTTGGCTCTTGGGCGATATTCAGATTATACTTGTTTAATAATTTTAGGAAATATTTATTTGTTTATTAAAAGTAAATAAAACAAAACCATGTTTTGTTACAGTATTACTAAATTTGAATCCTCAAAGAAAAACCTGTAAACCGGCAAAGTCCGCAGAAAACATATCAGCCAAAGTAAATTTAGAAATGGAGGCTGAATTGGGCGAGACGAGAAAGCAGAAGGAAGTGTTAGTTGAAGAGAGGGTCGGATTGCTGGCGTCGCTAAAACGTACCAACGAAGATTTGATATTGTTGAAAAAGAAGAGGATCCAAGATGTGAGTTATATTTATAGATAGCGAATTTGCAAGATTTTAAATTTGATAAAATAAATTGTTATTTAATTTAAACCAAATATGTTTATCGTAAGGATAACTTTCTTTATGGATATTTAGAATAAGGCTGACTTTATTAATAAGCGCGATAAAACTGTTTTTCATATTTTCAAAATTTTAATTTACACTCATAATGTAAAAATTAACTTAAAAAGCTTTCAACAAAGATTGAAAAATAAATTTCCGAACATTAAAAAACTTGAAATGAGAAAAGGTATGAAATAACTTAATATATACTTAATATATTAAACAATACAATTTAGGGATAATTGTATTGACAATTTGCATAAAAAATAGGGATGCATTGAGAGTGTTAGAAGTAACTCGGCTTATTAAAGATGACCATCACGATTATCATTGTTTTAACTTTGTCTTATTGACGTAAACACTTGCGGAACAGCTTATTACTTATGTTCTACAACGTATTATGTAAAACGCACGCTTTTTTAACAATAGAATAAAAGATATTTCGTAGATATCTTATAATGGTTACTTTCATTTTGACGTACACGCTATTAAATTTAATTAATATTATATTATTTTAAGAAAGTTTTACGGTTTTTATAGAGTATCTTCGTTTTATATGATTGTGTCTTGCAGCTAAAAATTAATGTATATGCACATACATTTGCCATCGACTTTGTCATATGTTAAAACCGAAATAAGCCCCAAAAAAAAAGATCTCAATCGTTTCGCGAAAATGTTATATTTGTTTGTTGTCCTATATTTTAGTGTGTTCAGATAATTTCTCAGATACATGAACTTATAAATTATCTTGAAAATAAAGTAATATAGAAATGATATAAAAAAAGTAAATAATAATATAATAATAATAAATAAACAAATTCGTTTTAGTATTTCCCTTAAAATTTGTTTTAAGCATTCCTTGGATTTCCAAGAAATATATATTTTAAAACTAAAATAAACCGATTCGACCCAGCCGTTTTTGAGTTTTAGCGGCGAGACTAATAAACGTCATTTAATTTTTATGTGTATAGTTTAGCTGTCGTTCAGAATTTCGTTTATAATTTTGATCATATAAGGATTTGTCTTAGAATATTTTGCATATATCAATCTTAGTGTCGACTAAAATATAAAATCTCGTTTACTCCCATTCCCGTAATAATCTTCCAAAGTATTACTTTAAAAGACTGTTCACTGGTTACGGTCGAGAAATAGAAATATAGAAATATAGAAATATTAGTAAAAGCTTTTATTTTTTTATCTTAACCCTTTTATCCCGCATAACGGGTAGATTGGAAATACCTAGTGTCAAGACACTCCGTACTCCGCTCTCCATCGATTTGGTGACATTACGTATTGAGAGCGAAAGTCAACGCCGAGCTTTGTTTTAGTCTAAATGCAATATATTTTTTCTATACAATCGTCTCAATGTTACATCCATTATAGATTTCATTTATGCATTGAAAGATATATTAATTGGTCATCTTTTCCTTGTACGTTATATTGATAGGAACGTACATATACATATAAATTTAGATTCGTAACGACATGGAAGTATATAAAGGAATTAGGTATGCGTTTAAAAATTACTAAAAGAATAACCTTGAGTGTTATTACATTATCCTCCTTCTGTGCTACGTATCAATACTCGCTATAAACAATGCAAATATTTGCAGCTTTATTAAACGCTTCATTTAAAGTTTAAAGTTGCTTTTTTATTCTATTTATTTATTAGGGTTCGCCAGCAGTTACTATACAATGTCTCTCTTAAAACGTATCTCATGATATAATATGTTATGGTTATTATTATATATAATATCTTATGTTATGATCTATATAATTAAATTAACTTCTTAAGAATGCTTTACTTTTAATATTTATTTTTGTTTTACGGCAATTTAAGAATAAACTATGTAGGTGTATGTTTTAATATAAGTTGATAAAGAAGTGATAACATTCGAATTCTTTTATCTTTATATATCTGAAGTATTAAAAATATATAGTCACAAATTAAAGACTAAATATGGTTAACTTAACTATATTTTATGTGTCTCAAGTATCACCAGAATTTCAGCTTTTTTTTAAATTTCATGAATAATATTCAAACATGTAAATAATTTTCACGTAATAATATGATTATTTGAAATATGTTTACATATAACAACATGCTAATGTGCCTCTAGTTGTGGATTGCGTGTTTTTCAATACACAATAATTTCCACGTGAACTAAAGTGACGTTCGTATTGTTGACTAGCGCCCTATTTTAAGATGGTGCCTTTGCCTTATAAATTCTGTTTTGTCATAAGACGCAATATGTTAGTATTATTATGAAATTCAATATAAATCTATTTATTTAAGTACCGTGCCTTAACTATTTAACTAAGTATTACTCAAACTTATAAACTTAAACATTTATTTTTAAGGGTGCAATTAATCTTTTTTTTATTTATTTTTATGTATGTATAGAGATGCTTAGTGATGAAGGAATGTTTAGAATAATATATGAAGCAAAGGTGAGCAGTATGAGAGGTCGAGGGAGGTTTCGATGATTTTCACAGTACCTCTTAAAGGGCATGTATGCCAGGGCCATAGTATTTGGTCCTCCCTGTCTACCGTGCTTGACTTAAATAAAATAATAAGTAGTATTTTTTACGTTTATATTCATATAGATTGATTTATTTTATTTTTAAATTTGGTTTCTTGTTCAAACATATAATTTTAGTATAATAATTTTCTATGTTGGAATTTTAAATTAGAACTGCTTATACATTTGTATCCCTAATATATAAAATATTTAAGTATCTACTGTATATTTGAACATAAACTAACAATTAAAGAGAGTACTTTAATATGTGAAGCGAGAAAATTGTATTAAAACAATGAATGAGTTGGCGCTTATCGTAGCGACTAGCGTATCGTACTCGAATGACGTATCAATTCATCGATATAAAAGATAGACTTTGATTATCGTATTGTTTTGTGATATTAAAGATTTTTTAGCTTCACGATTTTGTTCCGCATAGCCAAGGGTAGACAGGAAGTACCTAGTGTTTAGATGCTAGTCTGTCTAGTAGCAAAACTCCACGCCGCAATTGTTTTACCAGGGCGAGAAAATGAAAATAAAATTAAATATAATCATTCTCCTGAGTGCGATCGAACCCACAACGTTTATAGTCAGACGCTGTCTCACTGCGCCAGGACCGGATCCGGACCTCAAATCAATCCGACCTCAAAGAAAGCTTTCAAATTTGTATGACACTCAATTGGGTTCTGGCTATACCCAATGGTATCTAGTATGGGATGGAAGTCTGCAACACAAACTTGCCCGAGTGGGAAGCTTGTGTTGCAGTCTTCGAATCCACAACCGATCGCGTGTACAGTCAGACTCTGTCCCACTGTGCTACAACCGGCCTCAATTGACTGGTTTTTCACACAAAATCGTATATTCCTTAAACAATGAATTATTTTGATATATTGTATTCTATCATTGTAAGCTAGTTTTCTTAGTCCAAAGGTTGTCAAAATGAATTAATTTCTATGAAGTGGTAATGTGCCCGTACTGTAAAGTGAATGTAGTTGAAGTTCATTTACCCGTTATTTTGTTTTTTTTTTCTTAATTTTGCTCGGCAAGACAGACCTATAGTGTTATTTTTAAATATTTTTGAAAAAGTAAAACTATTCCGTCTTCGCGTGTTCTTTAATTTTTATAGTTGTATCTGCGACTTTTGGGATTTTTCTAAGAGGCTTTTGTAAGCCATTCCCACGTGTTTGATTTTTCTCACATTTCTTATCATGTTTTTTGCTGTGTTTAGTGAAATTATGTAGTAATTATATTATTACCTTCATAATTATTTAATTAAGTTATTGCCTTATTTATTTATAAACTAATATAACATCATAAACACTGCACGATAATATCCGGATTTGTGTAAATCTGTCGCGGTTATTAACGCTCATCTTACCAGCGTTGTTACTAGCATTTATACAATACTAAAAATAACACATAAAAATAATTAATACAAATATAAAAGTGGTGACTAAGAATAAATTAATAATTTAGTAGGCACAGCAATTGTATACGTGTAAGACATAGAATTCACATATATAATACATAGAATTCTTGTGATTCAATAGAGCAGACTTTGTCGGAGTTACGTTTTATTGCAAAAGCTTCGGCATCGAAAGAAATACTACGTCGAAAGTTTGTATAGTAAAGTGCCCAATATAAACAATTGTCTAACAATTACAGTACATTCCAAAGTTGGTATAAATTAGATGCTGCCGACTATGTGAGACATAACATCATTGGGCTCCCTCCAAATTTAACATTTTGGTGTTCGACCCCATGGTGGTATGCAATAATTCATTACAATGTAAATTCAATGTACGAAAAAAATTATTAAAAAATATTTTTATAAACATATAAAAATTTATACGCAACAGCACTCAAACCCGCGCTTCTTGGAAATCGTTTAAGCGCTCTGACCGCTAAGACATGCGTTCTTCTGCCAGCTGCGTCGAAATTCTTCTACGTTAAGTTATCTACGTTGTTACCATCTCTGTAGAGAGATTTTCTGTAGACAAATTTCTACTACTCAAAGATTATTAAGAAATAATCGTTTGGCAATAGAGAATGCTATTTATTTTAATATTTTACTATTTTTAAAGTGTTATTCCATACTTAGGATTAGAAAACATTTTTAAAAAACGTATAAAAACGCGTTCGAATCCCGCTGCGTTCAAATTTTTATACTATTTTTTAAAATGTTTTTTAACCCTAAGTGTAGAATAAGACTTCTTTAAAATTGAATGATTTATGATCTAACTCGATTAACAATCTACTCCAGTTTTCGTATTCGACCAGTCATTACATGCACATGTTCGGTCCAAGTGACATTTTCACGAAGGGTTACTCCAAGATATCTTAATGAATGTGATAGAATATTGATATCAATTATCGTCTTCGTCCAAAAGGCATTTATGTGAAGGAATAAGCATTGAGTTAGCATTTATGGTCAAATGTAATAAATTGCGTTTTTTCGATCAAAGTGATAATGTTAACGCTATGGTGTCTAATAGTATTCTTTCTTCATGGATCGCTATCTTTCTGGTTACTTGAAAAAGAGATCATTCACAGCGATGACTAGCTCTCATCTGATTTCACGTATAATATAATTTTATACTAAACGCTTATACATGTGTTATAAATGTAAAATCTTTCAAAAGATTATACAACACAAGCCAAAAAATTTTTAATAGGCGATGTTGTGATGATTTTTTTATTGTCACACATATATGAACATAATGCAATGAAAAATTAACGTTATTAAAAAGTTTACGTTATTAAAAATCTTACATCTTATTTTTTTTTTAAATAGGAGGTAGTATTTGTTTTAGTGTCAATAAAGTAGTAAAAGGTTATGAACTAACGATTTTATATTGTGTAGTTTAGACTTCTAATCTTAAAATCCTTGTCCACAGCTCCACACATTACAACTAGCTCACGAGAAAGAACTAATGCAAATGAACATGCAGTTATACCCTTTACAAGAAGAAATAAAATTGCTTAATAGAACGGTTGAAATTTTACAAGAGAGAGTGAAAGCGGCCGACGATAAGCTTCTGAGGTACCAATGTGAATACAAAACTGATGTTAACGCTGGAGGCGATAATAAAAGTTTGAGACTAAAGGAACAATTGCCTAAATAAGCTAAGATAGAAAATGAATTAATGCGTATATTTCTTATTTGGGAATCTATAAACGATACTTGATGTGTTCCCTGTGTAGCACTAAGTTATTGCCGATAGGAAGGAAAGCTTTAATTAAGTTTGTCTACTTTGCACAATGACTTCGTCATTTTGTTTATGGCGAGTTTTAATAGTAAAGTTAGTATAGTTGGTATTTATTTTTTTATTTTGCTGTTTACGGTGAGAAAAGTAGTGTTTATTTCTTAAAGGACTATATTTTACATATTTTTCTGATTATAATTTCAATTTTTGCAGGCTTTCAAGAACATTACATTTTTTCTCAATATGTGTTTTTATAATATAAAAAATGCAGTCAATTAAATAATTTCGTTTATGAAATCAAATGGTTCTATTAAGTATTAAAAGTGTAACGTTGTTAATATTAGATACATACATATGTAGGCGTATATCTCGACGTCATCGTCATAACATGTTATGTATGTACATATGTATACGAGTAGATACTTACGTATTTATGTGAACGGATGTTTTTAGCTGTTACGCATTAGTCACAACAGCAGGTTTCATGCTAAAGCTACAGGACCACGTGATTAATAAACAACAACATAACACTATTTAGGTATTTTTATAAGTACGTATTGCTTCATTCGACATTAATAGTGACAATTGCTGTACAATTTTTTTTAAACTAAGTTTCTATAAGACAAACCGCTTTGAAATATTTACTATTCGTGTAATAATACAAGCGTGAAAATTGATTTCTAATTATTATCTAAGTGAGTGCAGAAAGTAAGTTAGAGGAAGTGTGTTCGACTGTGAAATGTTGCATTTAAAATATGTAATATTTAATGAAATGTACCTTGTTAGTTGGTTTATTCACATAGGTAAATATTTTAATAATATTTAGTATATAATAAGGCCTGTCGCGGCATAGAGGGACAGCGTCTGACTGTAAACGCGATCGGTTGTGGGTTCAATTCCCACGCAAGGGTGTAATTATATTTACATTATTTTTACTTCCTCGCTCTAGTGACACAAAGTTTCGCCAAACGACACACAATTTCTTGAATTCGGTGGAAAGCGAAGTACGGAGTGTCTTGACACTAGGTACTTTTTGTCTACCCTGCTTTGCGGAACAAAAGCGTAAAGCTAAAAAAAATATGTATTGTTCAATACTACTGCTATTTATTTACTATTCTTAAAGTGTTATTCCACACTTAGGATTAGAAAACATTTTTGAAAAAATGTATAAAAATTTGAACGCAGCGGGATTCGAACCCGGGGCTGTTAAGTTATTAAACTATTATTATTACTTATTAAACGATTATTTCTTAATAATCTTTAAGTAGTAGAAATTTGTAAAAATCTCTCTACAGATATGCTAACAACATAAATAAGTTGTTACAAAACGTATAAGAATTTCGACGCAGCTGGTAGTAGAACGCATGGCTTAGCGGTCAGAGCGCTTGGACGGTATCCAAGAGGCGCGGGTTCGAATCCCGCTGCATTCAAATTTTTATACGTTTTTTCAAAAATGCTTACTACTACTATTTGTTATGAACTTGGATATGGAAGTGATGTTTCATCTAATTTACCAAGAATTTAACAAACTAATGTAAAAATTCGAAACATCATTCATCAAAAACTATATTTTTATATCAAAATATACGCGATTAAAATAGTTTTTATTTAAAACGTTACAAAGCTTTACGTATTGTATCAACCTTTTAAGATAACAAGTATAATTTGCGGGACCATAACTATTTTAATGTGACACAATTCTGCTTGAAAGTTCCACAGATATCTTAAAACATAATAATAATTTAATTTATTAATTTTTTAACAGTCCTTCGTTAGATTATATAGGTATGTATAATTTTTCATGCGTGACTTTATGAATGCGGTTTTAGTAATTTATTTAGAGTTTCCTTTAAGGATTGGCTCTAAATATTATGACAAATATTAGTTTCTATATTTAATATGCGCATTTTCTTGTATTATTTTGTTACAAGTGTATGTACTTATGAAGATTAATAATAAGTAATAAACTTCATTTAAACGAATATTGTATACTCGTGTTATGATAACACATCATTAAACACAATGTACGGTTATATCTAGTCATATATATTTTGTGAAATTTTAAAGTAACCGTATTTTAATTCCAGCGAAAAACGATGTAATTCAACGTGGTGCCTTTCATTGCCTTAATAAATTTTTTGTGGTATGTATTGTCTTTTATTTATATTATATTTCTTCTAGCGTCATTATGACATGGGGCAGCTACTATTAACTTAAAAAATACAGGTTTTCTTCACGCTTTTATCCCGCATTGGAGGGAAGACAGAAAGTACCTAGTGTCAAGACCCTTCGTACTTTGCTCCGTATTTTACAGGTTTTCTGTAGTATGTTAGTTTAGAATAAAATTATTTGTCTTATTAATATTATTGTTATTTTCTTACTTCTTTGCTTAAATAATAGTTCAGGTATCTGAGGTTTTTCTTGTTCACTATTATAGAGAAGTTGTTGATTTGTGATATCTTCATGTCCCTTTAGCAGTTGGTCACGTTAGCGCGGTGCGTCTTGCGTCTGCGTCCACGAGAAACGCTACGTCGCTGTCGATCATTAGAGGAAATTGTACATATTTACGTTCTTACAACAATAATATAATTATAATAATGATACGAATAGTTTGATTAGCGAAAGTCCGTTAATCCGTTAATATTCAAATTGATACTAATTTATATGAATTATGAATTTCCATTTCGATATGCATTATATCCAGTGCAAAGTACATATTTTTATCTAAACATGAGAATTTTCATAATAAGATCTAGATTTTCGTGGTTTTTGCACATTTTAAATTGTGGACACTAGTAGTACTACTAGCAGTCCGTGGTCACAGGTCTAGACCTGTGACCACGGACTGCTGTATTATTAGAAACTTTGTGTTGGTTGTATGTATACTAAATATCGAATCGAATACGCAATTAATCTGTTTAAAATAGTGTTATTTAAAATGAAAGTTCTTATTAGGAAAACATATTTTTTATTTAATATTTGTAAGCCAGGGTAATTTACAATAGCAAAGGTTTATACATTTCCTTCCCGCAGTCATATCAAAATGGCACAATACCGCGACAAAGGAATCTTCTAAATGATAGCAAATATAGCTCGCCACCGATCTCCGCAGTCGCGCTCCCGTGTGGCCAGCGCCTTAAGGTTGACGTAGAATTTGAAATTACCCAAATATTCATGACTAATTAATAATGACTAGCAATACGTTCTCCAATTTTCTTAGTAATAGAACAAATAAAATACTTAAACAATATATATTCCAATATCTGATGTACTTCAATACGTAAATAACATTAAATCATTTCTATACTAGCGCCGCGCTCGCGGCGTCGCCCTCATGAACTCACTATACTATAGATATTATTATAATTCATATTAAATATGATAAATAATTCATATTAAAAATATTTATAAGTCGTCGAAGAACATCTTCTACATCCAAATGTCATGTTGTCTTGGACAGGTTGTATGGACATGTGATTTCAAATATCCACATGTGGTATACATCTACGCGTTATTTCCCTCATTCTATAACAATTTAACCAACCCTGATACATTAATCAACTTTAAAAGGAAAATCAACCTTAGTTTTGGGAAAAGTAGTTAGAATATTAAGTAATTTATGAAATTTTATGACACAGTATTATTGTATCCATTTTTTTATCATTTTATTTTCTTTATCTCTTTGAAATAAGAGAATTATATATTGTTAAATTTTACTTATATTGTTAATATCATTATTATTATCTTAATTTTATTATTATTACTTCTATTATTATTTCATCCTATATTTTTTTTGTTTATTTTAAATCTTTTAATTAATTTATTTATTGTCGTCGTCAAGTTATTAAATAAGTTATTAAATTGCTAATGTTGTTTGTGCCAGTTATTGATCTAGTTCTAGAACGAAAGTGATGTAAATAATTAATTATATGTAATGTAACTTTGTATTGTTGGCATATCAAATAAATAAATAAAATAAATAAAAAATAAAAATGACGGTCCACATGAGATTTAAACGTCCACATGTGATTTCACCCATCCACATATGAAATCTTGATCCACATGTGATTTCACCCATCCACATATGACACCATGATCCACATATGATTGCACTCATCTACATATAATATCTTGGCCTACATGTGTTTTCATCGTCCACATATGACACCATGGTCCACATGTGATTTCACTCATCCACATATGACACCATGATCCACATATGATTGCACTCATCTACATATAATATCTTGGCCCTCATGTGTTTTCATCGTCCACATATGACACCATGGTCCACATGTGATTTCACTCATCCACATATGACATTTTGGTCCACATGTGATTTCACCCATCCACATATGACATCTTGGTCCACATGTGATTTCACCCATCCACACATGACACCATGATCCACATGTGATTTCACTTGTCTACATATGAAATCTTGGCCCACATGTGTTTTCATCGTCCACATATGACACCATGGTCCACATGTGATTTCACTCATCCACATATGACATTTTGGTCCATATGTGATTTCACCCATCCACATATGACATCTTGGTCCACATGTGATTTCACCCATCCACACATGACACCATGATCCACATGTGATTTCACTTGTCTACATATGAAATCTTGGCCTACATGTGTTTTCATCGTCCACATATGACACCATGGTCCACATGTGATTTCACTCATCCACATATGACACTTTGGTCCACATGTGATTTCACCCATCCACATATGACATCTTGGTCCACATGTGATTTCACCCATCCACACATGACACCATGATCCACATGTGATTTCACTTGTCTACATATGAAATCTTGGCCCACATGTGTTTTCATCGTCCACATATGACACCATGGTCCACATGTGATTTCACTCATCCACATATGACATTTTGGTCCACATGTGATTTCACCCATCCACATATGACATCTTGGTCCACATGTGATTTCACCCATCCACACATGACACCATGATCCACATGTGATTTCACTTGTCTACATATGAAATCTTGGCCTACATGTGTTTTCATCGTCCACATATGACACCATGGTCCACATGTGATTTCACTCATCCACATATGACATTTTGGTCCACATGTGATTTCACCCATCCACATATGACATCTTGGTCCACATGTGATTTCACCCATCCACATATGACATCTTGGTACACATGTGATTTCACACATCCACACATGACATCATGATCCACATGTGATTTCACTTGTCTACATATGAAATCTTGGCCCACATGTGTTGTCATCGTCCACATATGACACTATGGTCCACATGTGATTTCACTCATTCACATATGACATTTTGGTCCACATGTGATTTCACCTATCCACATATGACATCTTGGTCCACATATGATTTCACTCATCCACAAATGACATCTTGGCCTACATGTGTTTTCATCGTCCACATATGACACCATGATCCACATGTGATTTCACCCATCCACATATGACATTTTGATCCACATGTGATTTCAACCATCCACATATGAAACGCGACTTCGTTTTATACTATGAAACTATAATGCATATGAAAGGGTCTAAAAGCTGAAGACAAATAAGATGTCTTATTTACCTTTAGGTGATGATATTATCAATAACATACATTATTGTCAAAATATTACATTAACTGAAATTATAAATTAAAATGATTTATATATAAGTTATAATTAACGGATAAAATTTAAGAGACTAATCAGCTTCATACTTTATCCTGATAGCAGGGCAGTCAGAGACAACTTAGTGTCAAAACACTCCGTTGAGTTGTGTTCCGCCCGAAATCGAGACATTGTCATTGTCAAGTTGTAAATTCAACACTACGTTTTATTGAACCAGAACAGAGAAATGAAAATAAATTTTAAATAATATCATTTCCCCGAGTGGGAATGGAACCCACAATCGATCGTGTTTACTCACAGACGCTGTCCTTATAAGGCCATATTAATTACTAAATTAATAAAAAAATATGAAAAACTATTATACAATGCACATAAATATATATCTACTTGGTAACTTTTAAATATAATGGTTAACTAATGAATGAATATAGTATATTTTTCAATATATGTAATTTGAGAAGTTGGCGTAGAGAATCACCCTCGGAACAAAACTTTCCCGTTTTTTATCATTTATAATATTGCAAAAAATGTGAAAAACATTATTTTGATTGATTATATTATTTTGATTGATTGATTATATTATTTTGATTGATTGATTATATTTGTTGATTTTTTTATTGATTCTAAATAAATTTTACTTTACCAGATGTGTTGTGTCACACTTTATGAATATATTTTCCCATAAACATTTAGTAAACAAAATAATTTAAAAAATATTTTAAAACACAACAGTAAACAAAGAAACTCGCTAAAATATTGTATAATTTTCAAAAATGGGTAAATTTTAAATTTTCAAACAAATTTGACAACAAAGTGTCGATGGTATTACTCTATAGATTGAGTATAACAAAAACTTTTATAATTTTTTATACGATAGTTTTCGTGTTACAAATATTAAAATAAAAATATTTGTAGTAGTTTTCCTGTATGTACCTCTGGACTATAAGCTATTACCATACCAAAATTCGTTTAATTCTATCCAGTAGTTTATGCGTGATTGATGCACAAACGAACAGACAGGCAGACATGCAAACAAATAAAAATTCTATTGAGTGGTTTCGTAGCTTTTATTAACTACTATTTAAAGTTTTGTTATTTTTTTCTTGTACAGAATTGTGTTTGCTACTCTTTTGTTATATATATATATAGATGTAGTGGTGAAGTTTTGCCAGTTCTTATCATGGATCAGTATTAACCCTTGATTTAGCTGACTGTAAACGCTAATATCTGGAATTCATAATCCTAAGACAAGTTAAGCGAGTTATGTATAAAGGGTAATCACCTGCCGTTAGCGTGTGGTGGACCGGTCCTAATGGAAGAAGGCCGTTATTTATATATATAATCGATAAAGTACGAATGTTTCTATAGAAACATCCATATATGTAATAGTTTTGACTAAAATGGGTTGTTAGGGTTATATATATATATATATATATATATATATATGTGTGTGTGTGTTTACAGTGGCGGAACTCAACGCTGTACTATCTTATTTATTAAGAAAATGTAATTTTAATGACACATGTGACATATGACCGACATTTAATGGTCTTCATAGGTAATGTTCCTTTTGGATGAGGATAACATTGTTGATCCTGGTCTTGACAGCGACGAGGCGAAGATGCAAGCACTACGTAGCTTCTGGAGGGTGTAGTCAGCCTTAAGTGCCGGTTGGCGGAGACATAAGACGATGATTAGTCAGATGGCACAATATTTATTTACGTTATTTCCCTGGAGCAATGAGAAAACTAGGAAGCGTTCTTGCCACAATACCAAGTAAACAATGTTTTAAATTGTGTGCTGTCTTATATGTATTTCATGAAGAAGTATAAAAACAGCCCTGATATTTTAGATTTTTTTAATCCAATCAACATATTTCTCTAATATAAATAAGTAAATCATAATTGTTGTTGATTGTTCACTTAAGAAACTAAATATTGTCAGGAACTCATGAAAAACTATATATAAAAAGAGCATCTGTTAAGGTTCGCGCCGACTTGTCTCAGCAGCCCTGCCCTCTGAGCTAGTGGTAGCTTCCTGTAAGACTAACTCAATACTGAAATTTAATATTGATTAACGATTCGAAATGCTTGTTAACAGCCTATTTGAATAAAGAATATTTTGATTTTGTTATCTAGGGTGACCGTCGAAGTCAAGTCATATTAATAATAATTTATCGATTCCAATTATATATAATAGTAAGATAAATTGCTAAACGACCACAGAGATTATTTATCATATACCACTCATTGTATTATAGAGAAATTTTATTAATTAACCGTCTGTTTTCTCTTTGAACAATTTAAAACTAAATTTCGTATACATTATCCGTCAATTTTAACAGAGTTAAAAAAGGAGGTTATCAGTTTGACATGTATGTATGTGATATTGTTGGTGTTGAATATTTGAGCTTTGGTGTTTCCAAGCATGTGAGCTTAATTCGTTAAGTTTATGTTTGTCCACGAATTTTTCAAAAACTAAAAGGTATATCCAGATGATCCATTTTAATTTAAGTTATGTATACCTAACTTATTTTTTTTAATTATACATAACTTAAATAAAAAAAATATTAGTTATGTATACATAAACTTAGGGAACAGCACAAGTTCCATTAAGGCCAGTCGCTTCAGTATTAAAGGCAATTTACTTGCAAATATACATAGGTAATTGTATAGTTGTTATTATTATAAAGTTTTTGTTTTTTATAAATTTTATATATGTAGTAAAAAATTCATAATTCCGATCATATTACACATATAAAAGTAATATATTTTATAGCTAAAAATAATAGGTATATAGTATACTTTTTGTACATGAGTAAAAATATAACAGAAATTTTTTTTGAATAATAATAGAACAGTGGCGATGTTTCTAAAAAGTTAACTATATGCGAAGGTTGCAGGTTCTATTTCTCTCAATCAATTGTTAATGAACAAAATATGAATACTTCCTTGAATGAGCTAGATACACGAAAATAAATGGTATTTCATTATATGACTAAAATATATCAAACAAATAACACACAAGGGACAATAAAATATAACAAACAAATAACACACAAGGGGCTGCCAGTAATATGTTTATTAACATAGCTCTATATATACATTAATTGTAATTTGAAAATAGAAACATTTTATGTAGAAAATCACAAATTTAATAAAAACGTGGCATTCAATAAAATATTAGGCATGGCGTTGATATCATTCTATGCATCATGGACTCACAATTCACAAAGATTGTGACATTAAAAAAAATGCCATAAAACAAGAAAACAGCAACGAAACATTCTTATTGCTCATAAGTATCGGATTCTCTAATATATCACATTCAAATAATGCACTTTACATAAATAAATTATAAAATTGTCAACTGAGTGTTTATTTCATATGTATAAAACAATGTCAGAACGTTTCACCATAAAATCTGATCACGTGGTCCACAAAACGCAAACAATAGTTTGAATCCGTGCACGTTCGACACAATAATCCTCACCATTATTACACAAAAATTCATCTAGAGTACATAGAATCAGACACTGATACGATTTTCTTGAGTGACACAATATTCCGTCGAAGGTCACTTACAAGGAAGCTATTCACAAATCACTAGTTTATATTAAAGCGTGTTCTGCAGAACACTGAGGTCCATGGCTAGTCGGCTTCGCCGTTTGTAATTGTGAGGGGCTCTTCCTCCTCGTTGTAGTCGAGGGAGAGGACAGAGGCCCTCCTGCGTTTCCCGAGAGGGGTGTCACTGCAATCACTGCCTGAATAAGTCCGTTTTGGTGAAGATCTATTACCGTTGACGGTGGCATGTGAAGCTCGCAGCTCTTGTTGAAGGAATAACACTGTACTTTGCATACCTTCTACATCTTCGTCTAATTCTTGCAGAAACTCGTCCAATTCTGCAACAGTGTTCATATTTACAGTTTTCATAGTTACAAAACATTTGGAATCTAAGCTGTACAATAAAATTAATTTTTTGCCAAATTAGAGAAAATAAGAACAATCAGCAAACCGAGTCATGAAAGATACATTTTAAAACAATACAATAATAATAATACAAAAAATTATTCAAAAAACCAACAATAAACAAACCTGATTGTGACTTTTTAACCTCTTCACTGAAACTCTTTTGCAGCGCTAGATCGCCCTCCAACTTGGCTATCCGTCCGCTGGACGTCATGCGTCCCAAATCCTCATTTTCCTGATGTAACAGCCGACACTTCGCCATAAGTTTCTTCCCTGTATTCGAGTCCGGAGTGAACTTCCACGCGGATAATTCGTTTTGCGTTTCTTCTAATCTAGCTTTTGTTGACGTAAGTTCTTGTTTCAATCTTAATATTAGCATATTCACAGCAGGGTCCAGTAGCGACGGTCTGCCATTTAAGCTTGCGTGTGATGATTTTAGTTCTGTAATTTGACTCTGAAATAAGAAATAAATATATAATTATTTACAAGCAGACGTAGATATTAAGCGGGGGATTTGAATTAGGTATTGCCTAGTGGTATTCAACTTGCAAGTATAAAATCATAAATAATATTCCACTAAAAACATTAATTGAAAAAAATATTAGCTGCTACAATATATATACTAATAACTTTACTAATAAGAGATCAGGGAAAGATATGCATTATATAGATTCCCTTTAGAAAGTATTATAATTTGTAATTCATAAATATAGTACTGTTATCATAGTGCGGTGGGAGAGTATTTGACTGTAAACTCAATAGTTGTGAGTTGTATTATCACGCGGTCAACGATTTTATTTAAATTATTTTTTAGTCTCCGCTCAGGTAAAACAAAACCTGGTGTTAAGTTACGCCACAAAACAAGTCTTTAATGTATCCAATATGAATAGAAAGTGATGAACAGTGTCTTCATACTAGTTTCTCGAGTATTTTTCATATAAGTTGCCAAAACTGTTTCTTTTGTATGTCAGAAAAAGCTTTATTTTCATAAAAAAAACTCACTACATAATCTTGTATTTCCTGTTCTTTAGCTGCCAATCTTCTGACAAGTATTTTCTCTCGGTGTTGTGACTCAGCATACTGTTGTTTTATCCTATCCTCTACCTCTTTCGCCTTTTCCAAGCTTCCTATACAAATAAATGACCGTTTAATATAATTTTTCATATAAAACCGACTACAGGTTATAAAGAGGATGTCAATATACAAATTTTACATATGCATATTTACATAACAATTATTAAAATCGACAATACCTTAACTAATCTATATAAATATAATAATCAAATAACTTTATTTACCTTATTATTACTATATATTAATAACTTAATATTTTTCTAATAAATTTTAGAAATGTGAATTGAGTATTATTATTAATTTGTTTTTTTTTATAATAAGGTAAATATACAATGAATGTTTCAAAATACAACAGTATCATACTATTCTACACATCTATTTGAAGTAGTCGAAATTTGTTGCATTGTTATTCTAAAGTTAAAATAATAATAAAAAAGTTTTTATAAACAAGCCTTTTTCATGATGAATATATCTATGTTAGGCTTTATTTGATACCCATAATGCATATATAATGTAATATGCCATTTTGTATTATCAACAATGCCGATTACATATTATCTGTTATCTGTCATCAGAACTATCAATATATTATCAGTTTATCTCCATTGGACACTGGGAAGCAAGTCTAAATTAGCTTGTAAGATTTGACCAGATGTAATCCAAGCTCAATAACAAAGTTCATAGATACACAAATATCATGTAATAAATTTTATAGATATAGATTACATTTATAAACATATTATGTCAAGTTTAAAGTAAAAAAAAAATGGCAAAAAAGAAATTTTTCGAAATATTTATGTAACAAATCACAGATTTCGATAGGCATTTAACTAAATTTAAAATTTTGTTTACACTTAATTTAATTTCTATAAAATCTTATCTGTTGTAAAAATGTTCAGCATATTAAAATAACCTAGCCAGTTTGAATAAATGAATAAAATATTAAGAAATGTCACACTGATCAAGTGACGATAACCAATAACTTAGTCAAACATATTACAAATACATTGTAACAAAGATTCAAATAAGAGAAGTCATTTTAAAAGGATCTTCATCCATTTTGTTAACAGTGATGTTAATATGTCAAGTATTATAGTAGTAGTCATTTTACAAAACAAAAAGCGGTAAAGAAAATGTGTTACACACAATGAAAATCAGACTTGCAATAGTTAGATACAAATTAGACAGTAAATTTGACAAAATTAATTTCCAAAAGTTTAAGTTATATTCAAAAAGTAATAAGCAAATAACTAAAAATATAACTAAAATGTCATATCTGTATTTTTTTCAACTAAATCCTGTTTATCTAAGGTCAAAAGAGGTATCCATGTTTATAAATTTATAGAACTTTTAAATTATCCATCAGCTAATTAAATGTGGTCTTTGATCTTCAAGATTAAATAATTGCTGAAAATGTTTTGAGCTAATTTCTTTAAACTGAAGGAAATTTTAATATATTTCATTTTCACTTTCCTGTCTGTTTGTAGTAAAAGCAGAGTGCCACTATTTTTTTTGGACAGAAAGTACCTAGTGTCAAGACACTCCATACTTCACTTTCCACCAAATTTGACTGTGGAAGTGGAATGGTAGAACTCAATATTGTATTTTGTCATTACTAGAATGCCACTATGTGGTGAAATATTGCATACTGATCATATTTTAATTGCAATGTAAATGGCAAATACAGTATTAATTCAGAAAATTTACAGTAAGTAAAATTAAAAATAATTGTCTATTTAAGAACATAATATAACTTTCTACAGTATGTTAAATTAGTTACTTTAAGATAACAATTGTTTAAAGTGTTATTCCACACTTAGTCTCTTGGTCAAGCGATTATCTTAATTATCTTTGGATAGTATAAATTTGTAATAATCTCTCTATAAAGATGCTAATGATATAAATAAGATGCACCAAAATTTGTAAGAATTTTGGTGCAGTCAATAGCAGAAAGCACGGCTTAGTAGTCAGAGAGCTTAGACAATTTCCAAGAAGGTGCAAGTTTGAATCCAGCTGTGTTTAAATTTTTAAATAATTATTAAAAAATATTAGGTATTATACTTCTCGGATAAGCAATATCATAATAAATATAATATTGTTTTGAGTTCATGCTATCATTTTAGTGTTATCAACACCTTCCTCTCTACAATTTTAAAATAATGAACTAACCAGAGTGTATTCCCAAATAAATACATGTTTGTATTTCACATTGTTATTATTATGATATTGTTAAAAAAAATAAATAAATATTAAAATACCAGTTAGGAGAATTTTAAATCTGTTTATACTTTTGATATAATTATATGATTAAAGGGAACAAATCTATTAGAATTCTCTTCACTATCAAGTTTCTATAAGCGAAAATTATTAAGATTAAGAAGAAATACTGAGATTGTGGTATTCAGTAAACATACACTGTAGTACATATAGAGCACAAATACTTTTACAATTTTTAGGCCAATTAACTGATGGACATAGGTTTTCAAAAATGGAAATATGTAATGTTACAATAAATCATATACACATTGAATATTCAACAATTATCATAATTACAATATTTATAGGCATAATATGTTTGAATCAAAATTATAATATACACTTTTTCGATTTCTGATATTTCATTAATACATTTTCATGTAAGTATTACAAACACTATTTACATAGTTAAAATGTACAAACAAGGATAGACACATTCTAAATTACCAAATAAATAAGGGGCATATTTACTTTGTTATGTTGACCAATAGTTGAAGAACCAGTATTTCTTCCTGTTGCCATTTGTTATAATTTTAAAAACACTGAACATAAACACAGTTCCAAGATAACTTGGAAATTCACTTGGCTTGCCATGGCCACATGATGTATGCACTTCCACAGATCACTCCACTGGCACCGCTCTTACACAGCATAACACCTTTCTTCTTTATTCATCTTTAAATAACACCTAAATACACCCGATACCACAAATTTAACAATTAACATGTCATATCACATTTTATTGAACAGGTTATTATATCAGTATCACTAATTTTAGTTAAAGCATTGTCGATATAAAGTAACTAAAGAGTGTTTGCACGAAATCTGCACGCGGGTCGGGGATCGCCGACCGTGACCACTACCAAGCCGATGTAACGTTTTCGTAAATACCTTCCAGCTGCTTGTTCAACGTTTCTAGGTGGTCAATGTACAAGTCCTGGGTTCTCCACGAGGCGCGTAGCGACTCCGCGGTTGCTGTGTCGAGCTGCACCGAGGTCAACAACACGCGCGCCACGTTAGTGACGCCGCCGGAGACGCCGTCACTCGCCGACTCCCCGTGCCGTTCCGATTCCTCGGACATTGCCTTCCCACTACTATGTTAAGAGGCTCTTTCAACTGTAAGTAAATATAGCATGGTTAAATCTAGAGAAATGAATGTTTGCTGTCACCCGCCGTTATCAGAAACCTGTAACAATGACGCAGCTAGAACGTTGTAACGCTCAATATAATATACTTACATGTTTTATATATTAATTTATTACAATGCTTTGTTCACTTATACTTATTAAATTAATGTACGCACTTTATTATTCAGAACGGAATTATTTTTTTTAAGTATGTAAGTCACTCCTACTTGAAAGCCGCCATTTTATCACGTAGTATGTTTCGACTGGTGTTGCCACTTAGGAGTAAAAAACATAGTTGCCATTGCTCATATTAATTTTACCGGGAAAATAATAATTATTAAGTAATGTTTGTATCTTTCGAATGTTTGTAGTTATAGACTTATTGCAATCTTGTAAGAAAATAAATCAATAGATATATAAAGAATGTTTACTTAAACTCCTTATAAAGCCCTTAAGTAGTATTAGTTTTAAAAATAAAATTTTAGTTAAGCTTTAGTTAAAATTTAACTTTTAAACGAACACTACTTAAGGGCATCATAAGGGTAGAAAGTGAATATAACGTTAATTAAAAAATTAATGACTACAAAAAAAACATTTTTTGTTTAATTAAAAGTATGGTGCACATGGTGGTTGATGATTTTGGCGTAGCAACAAATAACTTGATTGATAAAAGTTGATTAATAAATTTATAAATAAAGTGCTTGAACGAAACTTAGGTTAGCAGAATTAAAGAAATTTATTATTGCATTGAATTTGTAACTTCATAATTTACTTTTAAAATATACGTAAAAAATTTATTGCATTTTTTAAGTATTATAGACATTTTCAAATTTTTTTAGTGCTTTTAAATATTATTGATAGATCGTTGGCCAATCGGTTCTCATCAATTATTACTACTAGCTTTACCTAATAAGAAATGTAGTTCTATTAATATAGTTACTAGAAAATAATCAGATCATCAATAGATGGCGTTAGAACTGATAAATTTTTATTAGTACATAATATTTGTTTTTGAACCAATTTTCATTAATACGGTATTCGAGTAAAAGCTGTTAAATTAATTGAAAAATTAGGACGTTTTTTGAAGTTGTAGTTGTAAACCATAATGTAATGTGGTAGTTTATAACTGTATACATTTTTTCTGCTAATTGGTCACATCCTCTAAATCAGTAACTTACAACATAGATATAAATATTTTCGATAACAGAACACTTGATGAATTCATATTTAGCAAAATCAGTGAGGTTAGGAATCTTCCTTTTCTTTTATAGTCAATGCTTTTGACTGAGTATATTGAAAAAATATATGATAACATTTAGGCGAATCTTGACATTTAAAAAGCGAATCGTCTCATTTATTTAACTAACACGTGACTGTTCTAATATAGGTGGAATAGACTATTATGTTCTTACGTAAATAAAAAGTCCAAGGTATAAGAGGTATAGGAATATTTAAGGAAGAGTAAATGCGTGTTTTAGTTTGCTAGAACGTTTTATTAAGTTTAAATTCTACCACGTTCTAAATTGTATTATCAATTTTTGGAGTTGAAGTCAAAAATGTTATTACGGAATCTTTAAAATATTTTAATGTAGTTTATCATTTATTATTTTAAAATATTACGTACAACATGCATTTAGAAAATATACTTTTCTCCTAGGCTTATGAAATTTGACAATTGTATTCGACGTTACTTATTTAGTTCCTACCGAAAAGAGATAGTATTGTTGACGATATGTCAAAAGAATGTTGTTTATGCTTGTACTGTACAACAAATGCTTAAGTGAATAAGCTGTATCTTACGCGACTGGAATTAATCACATAAGAAGGCTTAACCCTCCGTGTACCAGATGACCTAAAGTTTTGTATTGTACCAGGTGGGGTATGATATACCCCAAATATAGAAGCGGTAAAAAAATCTTTTATATTTCTAGGTACCTAAATATATTATAGTTAAATACATAATATATAGTACATAAAAGTGTAATATATTTATAACATTCTAACAAAAAATGTTTAAACTATTATTACAAAAAAATAATAAAAAACACAATGTCTTTAATCTTTGCGTCAACAATAATTTTCTATCAATATTTACAACACATTTCTATTTTCAATATTTTCAACACATTTTCTAATAATTCTATATAAAAAATCACTAAACACTGGAAAGACATTTTCTTAGTTGATTTTTTTGATGTACAGTTCTCTACAGTTTTAACAACAAAATGTTGTTTTAAACAAGTGCTCCATACATTTCGTGTGTACATGTGTAATATTTTTCTCATGCGTACTTACCTTCAGGATATTTATTTCTATGGCACCTTGCACTTTTTTCATTACAATGAACCTTTCTGCTGCAAAGTATCAGGTACATCATCTAAATGTAGCATGTAATATTCCCTGTCTAATCATCAAAATATTTTATAGTTAGTATAATATAATTCATAATACTTTTAGTGATAGCATTCGAAATAAAAACTGATAACATTAAAGAGAACTGTCACAAACATTCCTACTTGCAAAGTATCAGTAAAATGTAAATTAGTATCGACTCCGAACTCATCTTTTGCCTCTGGTTCTAACCTTTATAGAGTAACTCAAAATTTCCTTCGTCAATAAGCGATTGTACTATTTCACTTTCCTTGAAACAAGACATTTTTCTTATACAATATTATGTTTAAAAGTTATATTCTATTTAAAATATTTAAAATGTATTTACTATTTTTAAAGTTTTTCCACACTTGAGATTAGAAAACGTTTTTGAAAAAACGTACAAAAATTTGAATGCAGCGGGGTTCGAACCCGCGCCACTTGGACGTTATCCAAAAAGCGCGGGTTCAATATATAAGGTAAAACAAAAACTTTGAAGTATAAATCCTATTTTTTTGTCGATCGGGTGTGTGAAACAAACACGTACATTATATACAATAACATGTAGCTTAAATATCGATCGCTGCAGAACGGACTTCAAAACGCGAATCAGAGTTGCAACGTCTTAATTCCAGCTAGTGTATACAAACGTCGAAGCTTTCATAGATTTTATGCTGGCTGACGTATGTCACACCTGGTACAGGGAGGGTTAAGTACAGACGGTTGTTTCTTTTTATAATTTTACATATCATTCATATCATTCATATCATTCATATCACTACGATAATAATGCAATGGTTTTATAATTTTATTGATGTTGAATTAACTATTTGTTTATAAAATAATAGGATGAGATTTTTTTAATAGTATTTTTTTTATAACATCACTTCACATAGGTATATAATTGAGAGCATTGTAGGGCTATAGTAAAATATCTAGGAATTAATTAAAATGTGTGATGATACTTCTTTTTATAAAAAGCTAGTTATCATGATATTAATATATAAGGTAAAACAAAGTACTTATCATTTTTATATAACATTGTCCTCCTCCTGGATTATATAATTTGACAAATAAAAATTGTAACAAAATACGAGCAAAAAGCAAAACTTGGTTTTAATATGAATTATATATATATATATTAAATAAATAAAGAAAACTTACTCTCACAATGTACTTACTAATGTATGATATAAACTTTTGTGTAGAATTAGGTACACGTTGCTAAAGCATTATGCATTATAAGCGTCAACCGGCCTATAAAAAATTATATGAAAGATATATATATATATATATTTAAAGTAATTTTAAAAAATGGCATTTTTAAATTAATTAGGAGACAATAAAAGACATAAAAACTTGAAATGTTAATTTATGTTATTACTATTTGAATACATTTATTAACACTTAACATCTAATTAATGTTTAACATTAATTGATTTCTAAATTATTTCTATAAAATCTGTAATTAGTTTATTTCACTATATCACAATATGTACAAAGGAATGTTGATGAGTAGGGAACTGTCAATATGGCCGCCACACTTCCTGGTTTCCCGCGCCGTACAGTCCGTGTTTAACGTCGTCGGTGTTTTCACAAGCCTGCACCAGACCTGATGGTTCTCCACCAGATAAATCTGTAGTTATGGAGATTCCACCGTCAATATCATTTATTTTAATCTCACTTGGCATGTACTGTTCTAGATACTTCTCTGAACTGTGAAGATGGACGTGTATTTGATTCTGATTGACGGTGGAGTACGTAAGGTTTGGGAGTATCATTTGCGGATTTGGGTTTATATAAGGTGTGTGGGACTGTAGACATGAGGGATTATTATTTATATTGTTGTATTGGTAGTTGTAGGAGTTGGTGGGCCAGTTATAATAATTAGGATCATATCGCTGTGTCATGTTGGGGGCGTTAAGATCCGTGAGTGTGCCGCCCGTGCCGCTTGGACTGCCTTTAAATCCCGTGGAGCCGGACTGAAAACCACTATAGTCCGTATGTCCCAATGGCATTTCAGGAATAACTGGAACTAAAGAAGAGAAAGGAAATATTAGATATGAATTTAAATTGTAAGCTATTTTTAAATCTATGAATGATTATTTCTAGGTACAGTTATCTTCCAGGTTACTGTAATAAGTATGAACGAACTAAACAATGCATAGTTGCAATATGTCGTTATTTTAGCCATAATTATTTATTTTTCTAAGAAATTTTGCCAGTATTATTTAAGGTAATAAAAGGTTTTTAATTTAGAATGAATAATAATTGTTTTAAGATGATAAAGAAGAACAAAAAAGTACACTTAGCCTAATAAGTAATTTAATCTAATAATATAATCTGTAATTGATTTTCATCAATTTCATTGTTGGGGTTTATATGACTGTCTTCTTCAACATATACGCGACAATGCGTATGCTCGTAGTTAATGTAAGCGGAAAAGTCGGAAACATCTAAAACGGCGGCAGCTCTAAAAGGACTTTGCGTTATTGATTCCATACGCACCGAGTTACCTAATTGAAGTGTGGTGTAAAGTGTGAAAGTGATTCTAAGAAATATTTTTTTGCTATTGGTTTCGTTGCTTCATAGCCTTGATAGAAGGTTATCGTTATCGTACCATCAGACATGTCTTCTACGTATTTTAAAATTCTATCCTGATATATATGGATAGATAAAATATTAATTTTTGTTAGTAACGACCGTCATAAGTATTAAAAATAAAAAATTAAAAAATAATTTATTTTTCACCAAGATTGTGAAGAAAAGAATCTTAATAGATACATATTTACATGTCATAATGTCTAAAAAGTAGACATTTTGGTCTCGTATTCTTTATTAAAAAATAAGAAGCATTTAATCGTATTAATTATTAACACCATCGTTAATCAACAGTCAGGATCTTGGAACGCGCTGGTTTTGGGTTCGAAATATATGTATTAGTTAAGTATTTTTGTTTCTCAACTCTTATTAACATTAAATTCTTCTATTTGCCGTAAGTTTATATTCTTGAGATTTCGAAATATAGAGAACAGATTGATCATATTGTTATTTATGATCATTTTATGAAATATTCAATTATTAAAAAACAAAATATTCTTAATTCACAATAAGCTATTGTGAGAACGTTAGAATCGGCTTAAAATGTCAGTATCGACTACTACGACCGGCATCGGCAGTTCTGCTGGCGATCTATCGAGTAGATACACTGACTAACAGATCGTTTTACAGTCTTTTTTGGTTACAAATTCTTGAAATGGTCAATTTTGTGATATGACTACAACTCATAAAAAAATCTTTTTTTATTAATAAAGCGTCAACGTGATTGTCAACGCACATCCCTACTAGGTGTAGAAATTTCCATCAGAAAATTTAAAAGATTTTTTTTAGCTTTACGCTTTTATCCCGCATCGCATGGTATCCAAAAAGTACCTAGTATCAAGACTACGTACTTTGCTTTCCGCCGAATCATAGACATTGTGTATTGAGTGTCTTACCAGAGCGAGGAGGTGAAAATAATTTAAATATAACCACTCCCCCGAGTGCAAATCGAACCCACGATCGTTGCGTCAGTTAGACGCTGTTGCATTGCTTCAGGGATATAGAAGAGAAGAAAAAGTAAATATTTTTTGATATTCCATGAAAAAATTGCTACAAAATAATATATAGAGTAGCTTACCAGTTGGTATGTGTATCGTGGTGTCAGGCTTGTAGTACGCGGGCTGTATAGGCGCGTAGCCAGGGTACACGGAGGCAGTTGAAGGATACCCGGTATTCCACTCGCTCGCTCCCAGAATGTTGCCGGCATTCTCTGAAATTTTTTAATAAATCGTTTTAGATTTGTCTATTAGCAAACAAAGAAAATTCTAAATTTAATTATTTGATTCCACATTACGACTTTTTCAATAACTACGTATTTTTCATAATTTTTGTTGAAGTTTTAATAATATCTTTTAAGAGTATTTGCAAAAATGGAGCAATAAAATGTATATTAAGATTATTGCAATAAAGAAAATTAAGTGGTATGTCTGGTTCCAAGTCGAATTAATATAATTATTTACATGGGTAAAACGTTACTCAGTTTTAAACAAACCTGAATGTCAGTAGGGTAAGGCCAGACCAAATCAAAATTATGCGAGAATGCGGAAGATATGTAATGATAAAAATATATTAGTATGCGACTCATATTTTACATGGGAAGCCCACAAGGTGTAGTTACAAGACAAAAAACCTGAAAGCTGTAGGTTCAAATCTCATTTAAGGGATTGCTCATTTTTAACATTCTCTCGTGCTCATCTATCACACCATGTATTTTAATATTCGTGGAGAGCGAAATAGCTTAAGAAAACAATATGTAGGTACTAATAAATCAGTATATTTGCACTTCAATTATACTTCGCGCTAAATCTAGGCTCGAATGCAACGGTGTATAATTGTAGGTGTTTTATAAGTGTTAATGACAAATGGATAAGTGATAATGTAATAGTAAATCGTCCATTGTCAATGACAGGTGTTAATCATGGAGGTCACGCGCGCGGAACTCAATCGTATCGGGATTGCCGCTGATTCATACAGCCATGGCATAGAAAGCCATGCTAAAATATGAATATGTTTAGTATTTTATGGTCTATTTATTAATATAGTTTTTCTTAAAATTGGATTTAGGTCACAATAATAATGGTTTCCCGAGTTTTTTAGGGATTTGTAAATATTTTATCTTGATAGAACGCTGATAAAACTGATGAACACATTTAATGTGCACAATCACAACATCATAGTTTTATAGTTGACGTGAAAAAAGGTGCTTAATGCTCAAAATTAAAAAAAAATAATGCATAAAATAAATATAAAAAAGTATAAATATCAGTTGTCTATTGTAAAAAATATTCGCAAATGAATGGTATCTATAAACAGTAATAACATTTATCGTCTAATTGAAAAACGCTATATTGGTTTTCCCTTAAATAACGTGTATATACATAAGTATATACATATATACATAATTCTTGTACATATATCACTAGTTAGGAACGTACGTGAATGACAAGGGACGGAAATTTAACTTTTAATTTTTATAAACATTACCATTGTTCATAGTTGCCATTTGAGTAAAAATTTAGATTGTTATTATTAGCATTTGATTGATACATGCCCACAAAACCTACGTCAGTACGTGCATCGTTTACGTTATAGCTGTACAGAATCGAACCATTGACTGAGTCAGAGTTGATAAAACAAATCGTTATGCTAATTCCTTTACTTTTGTCTTAGCATGGTATGTATATTTGAGGGACACGCGAGGTGTGACACGTATACACACCCTTTATCGAAACATTACGTTACAACTGTATACGATGTTTAATATGGAGGAAAATTGGTGGTTTAATTAGCCGATAATGAGTTTGACGTTATAATTGGATCTACTGGCGTTAGTCACAATTCCAATAAAATTACTGCTTTTGTCTAAGTAACGTAATGCGACAATAAATAAACGAATCTACTCAGTGAGTAATTTCGTGTTAATAACATGAGTAAAACAACATCTAAGTCGCTATAGCGGCTAATCGAAGTGGGCAGTCTTAATTTTTTAATATGGTAATAAATTGAAATACTTTTTCAAAAATATCTTTATTAAAAATAATATAGGAAAATATTTTTACGGTAAACACTAGAAAAATAACAACACTAGACTTGTAATGCTTTTTAACGGTTATTATTATTATGATTATTATTATTAATTATAACAATACTAATTCACGCTTTATCCTGAATAACAGATACTATCTAGTGTCTGTAATCTAGGTACTCATATACAATCTAGTGTCATAACACTCTTGACTGCCTTTTAACGGAGTGTCATGACACTAGTAAAAATCCCTACAACTGACATTTCACGTGCTTGTGCGTTAAAATAATTGTCAAATCTACTTTTTTTTTCGTCTTTGTTTTGGTTCTGAATCATTTGCAACCTATTTTATATTAAAATGGGTTATTTAAAATTGCAATTGCAAAAAAACATTTTTTATTTGTATACAAATATTTTAGTCAAAAAATAGCAGGCACACCAAGTATAACAAAAATCTGATATCTTTTTTATTAAAACGTATCTTTGCATTAAGTGTTCTAATGATTATGAATATCATAAGCATTATTATTGCAAAATTTTATAACTTAACCAGCAAATTCACGTGACATCGATGATTTTAAAGTTAATTATAGTAATTACCAATAACTTGTCTTTTTACCTTAGACTGTGACGTAAACAAAAGGTTCTGGTATTTCCATAGTTTTAATGAATCCTCCATTCTAGTTAACTAAACGCTTTACATTAAACAGGAAGATAATTAATGTACTTTTTAATAAGCAGGAGGGAAATCCATATTTTAAAAATAATTTTTTAATAAAAATTATGTACTTTATGGTGCGGAAAATTGCTTTAAAGAGCTTCAAAGCTTTTTATTTCATATAAGCATACGTATAATAAAAGCTATACATTGTATGATCAATTTAAATCATCTAATCAAGTGATATTGCAAGTTGCAAAAAATACACAATTTCTCACTAGCAGGTTAGATAGTATTTATATGAGTGACTACACACTCAGCTCTCCACTACCTTTCCAAAATTCATGACTTGAAGAATGTCCCAGGACTTTGCATGGTTAGCGAGTCCTAATAATTTTACGAAATACGGGACTAATTCACATATAAAAACACACAATGTTAACTACGCCATAATGGTCTTAAGTTAATATTAAATTACCTTACCATAAGTAAATATAAGTATTACAATTAACTGAACCTTTTAAATATAAGTAATTTAATAAAAACCGCAATTGAGGCTGTTGTGGAGTAGTGGCACAGCGCCTGACTGGTAAACGCGATTGGTTGTGGGTTTCATTCCCATTCGGAGGAATGATTATATTTATAAAAATATTTCCGGTAAGAAAAAAGCGGCGTTGAGTTTGTCACTCAACATGCAATGTCTCGATTTCGGGCAGAAAGCAGTCATCTGATTGTCTCGACACTAGGCTGCCTCTGACTTTGCGGGATGAAGTGAGAGCTATTTTTTTAAAATAAAGTATTTTATCTAACACTTTCATCTGTTTCACCTATATCTGTCTAAATGTCTCCTAATATACTTTATCTCTTTTTTTTAACTTCACGCTTTTACCCTACATAGCAAGGTAGACAAGAAGTAGCCGAGGTAAAATTTTGCTGCCTGGACCTCGGCTAGTGACTGTCGAGATGGAGCACCGTGAGGTTTTAGTGGGTAAAGGGGTCGCCTTATATCTGCTAATCCGGAGTCCCACATAACCTGTACCGAGTCCCCAGTCGGGTAGAACTTCCTAGTCACAAGATACTTCGTACTTCATTTTCCACCGAATTCAAGACAAAGCCGTGATTTAAACCCACGACCGATCGTAAGTACAGTCAGGCGTTGTTCCACTACGGCACCTACTTACTTTATCTCTTATTAATATATTTTTTTACATATAATTGTAAGAAAATCTTTGAATGATATTTTGACGTCTGATTTTAAAAAAAATACACATTTGTCCAGATCCGATGATCACAGTATTTGCATAGCATAAACTTAATGCACCTAAGGCTAGTACAACTATAAAAAAATATATGAGAATAAGTCCAAGAATGTTACGTCTAGTTTCATTTGTCTGTTATTATTTAATTTTAAAAGTTACACAGTTACTAAGAATCTAGAATCTAAATAAAAATAATATTAAAAATATATTATGACGTCACGTAAGGCATAATGGTTCATAGAAACAGTTATTGTATTTGTTTTTAGCATCACGTTTTTATCGCGCATAGCGGGGTAGACAGAAAGTGCCTAGTGTCAACACACTTCGTAATCCGCTTTCCGCCGAATTCGAGATATTGGATGTTGAGTGGCGGAACTCAACGCCATGCTTCGTCTTGCCAAAGTGAGGAAATTAGAATAATTTGAATGTAATCAATCCTCCCAGTATGAATCGAACCCATAACCGATCGCGTTTACAGTCAGACGGTATATCACTCAAAATTATTATTTGTACTATTTCTATTTATTTTCTTGCCATTTTAACATACAAATCAATCAAAGCTCGATTACTTATAAAGTGAATATGATTGTACTGTATACGCAAACATCCTTAGAATACTTCAACTTATTTTACTATGGTTTACTTAAACTTGTAAATAAATTCCAAGAGACTTTTGGACAGAACTTTCCTTTATTTTGAGAATCAACCTTGAAACTGCTGAAATATATAAAACTATACAACTAACAGGAAGTACCTCTAGTCTAAAGACACTCCTTGCTTTGCTATCCACCGAATTCGAAACATGTGTTTGTGTTAAGAATTCAACGTGGAATTTAACCCCGCACTTTGTTTTAATAGAGCGAGCGAAGTGAATATAATTTAAATATAATGACTTCCCCGAATGGGGATCGAACTCACAACCGCTCGCGTTTACGCGCTCAGACGCTGTCCCACTGTGCGACGACCGGCATCGCTTATTTATTTATTTATATAAAGTAGTTGACTAAAATCATATACAACAAGTATTATAATATATAACCTGTTTCTTTATAACAATAAAGTTCTATACGTTTTAAAATTAATTCTTTATAATATATTCCATAGTATTTTTATCGCAGGGTTTTCCGAATACGTATTAAAAATAACTTTTTGTGGAAATATCCACAGTAACTAAGAAACGTAAATGAACAAGTGCGTAATGACTGACTGATAAATGTAAAGCGTGACTAATGGTATATCAAATTTCCATATGTTGTAATGACTCAATTGACAAGTCTTAAGCAACCAGTTCTACTTGACAGATAGCGATTGATTGTTATTAAAACAGCTAAGTACCTCTATAGTACCTTTCAGTAGATTTGTGAATTTTTATAAGATTTCATATACTTAAGTGACTTTTAATTTTTAAACACAAAGTCAGTATCAATAAGGCAAAAATAATAAACCTTTATTATGGGTGTATATATATTTATACTGTATTTTATCCTTCCTATACATTGAGATATTGTAGTGATAAATTACGAATTTCTTATTTAGAAGCAAATAGTATTTAAGCAAGTTAGCCGTTGATATTTTAGAATCATATTATACAGTGTCAAAATGTTAATAGCTAACAATATGAAGTAAATTAACTCGCGAACTCGAGTACAGTTCAGATTGAGCCGTAATTGAAAATGTATTAGCGTTTATGAAAAGTATCCGATAATGATTTTCAGGAGCGTCGAATGCACTCGTGCTGCCGAAGCCGAGCCCACTTCATTTTGCGGTCCAACTATCCACTGTTCCTAATTTTGTGCGCTCGAACATGAAATTAAAATCGGGTTAATGTATAAATGAGATATGCACTTAATAAATATTTAATTAGGTGTCTAAATAAAAGCGCTCGGTATTGGGCCTGCGGTTCACGATAAAACGTCATGTAAAATAATGTAGTTCGTGATAGAGAAAAACCGCGGCTCTATGTGCATTATACATATAATGTGTACCCATCTGCAATATCGGGGAATTATTTGATGCTAATTAATTTGTGTTGTTAATTGAACAGTTATTGGATAGATTCGTTTTCATGTGATATTCCATTTTAGTCGAGTTATAGTTATAATTACTTAGTCTTCATGATAATAACTTGAGTAGGTGGTTCGTTATGAAAGCTGCTAGCTGTTAACATACAGTCATAGACACGGACAGGGAGCCTAGGCCTGCCGCTGACGTGGGATAATTACCGCCTCCCCGCCTCCACCCTGTAGGTAATGTCACATTAACACCCTCAACGCGTGGAACTGTCAAAACATCGCGCGGAGCTGTTTAACGAAATTGCACAGAATGAAAACAACAATTAAATGAAACACAAATATAATACAAAATGTCGCTATTCACCTTACGAATTATACTGAATTAACTATTAAATTAAAAAGTAATGCAAGAATTAACCGTAATGGGTAACATAACCTTTAATATAATTATCTACGTACAAAATTGAAAGTATCCAAAGAGAAATACTTATTATATAGTCGTTTTTTGAGAAAATCATTACATTAGATACTTGTAAAAATAGGAAATTACAATAGGTTGTCACGTCGCGCCACGCCGCGCCTCGCCGCGTCGCCTCGCGTCTATAACAAACACATACGCAATCAAGGGCGTTGATTAGGGCGGTAATTAGCCGCCTTTGATCGCTTCTTGTCACACATTTCATGCAAACTTTGTGGTAAATTACTATTATTACGTTATAACACCTATACATATATTAATATGTAGTTCTATAACGGGTTAATAATTAATTAAGAATCTAAGAACTTGATGACTTCCTTATTGTCTTTTTTATACTTCGATGTATGTTACAGGTTACTTTAATTATAATTATTAATAACAATAATAAGTTTATTTCATCAAAAACAGTTTTCACAATATAATCCTTAATATTAACTTAGCTACAATGTCGGCCAACGATTTTTTATAGCACCAACCCCTTAAATTTATTATAATAATACTATAGCTATCTCTAAAATTAAATGGTGTAAAATTTTATTTTGTTATGGAAGTAGAGTGAAGTGAGAGAAAGAATTAGAGTGCTTTGTAGAGAAGCATACACCTTGACGGCAGTCCCGTACCATCCTTATTTATTTTATTTATATTGTTGGTAATTTTTAAACCTTATTTCTTGAGTAATTGAATTTGTGAAGGTTTGGCATACAATTGTTACTTAAGCTTCCACTTATATTCAACCTGTCATCGATTCCGATCCATTTTACAGTTATGAAAGTGGTAGATTTAAAGCGACATTTTAATTTATCTATAAATAAAATCAACCTGTTATATTAAATGGAATTAATTTTGCTAATTAAGTGTTAAAGCTTTCAGCACACATGTATAATATCTATATCTGTATGCAAAAGGCAACATGCTATTTCATTGTCATCCAGTAAATAGTGTAAAAATTATATTGCAATTGAGAGGTATGTATTATTTATGAATAAATTTGGTATGTGGTTAATGATATTGACAAAATAATGATCGCGAAAATTAATACTAACCCTTATACCATGATTTCGTTTCAAATTAAATAGCTCTTAAAGCCTAAATAAGTTTTAATATTATCTGTATATTTTCTTTAACTAAGTAGTAATAAAAAAACAGCTTCACTTCAGCATTTCCCGCCTAATGGAGTAGAGAGAATCAAGGACGCGAAAAGAATCAAGACACTCTCTGCACCACGTAAATAATAATAATTCTTATCTACATATATGTCACTGATATCTCATGAAAACAAAAGAACTATGCCAATAACCTCACATACTTCCCTGAAGCTGTATAAATCATAAAACTCCCATAAGAATATTCTCACCCCTCGAGATGGTCGTTTTGTAAAGTTTTTGTTGCCGATCGTTTACAACGTAACGTGGCGTAATTCGATACATCCTGTGCTTGACGGCCCTTGATAAAGCTTCGGCTTTGTTTTAAAATACTCCAATCAAAATTATGCTAGTAAAAGGCGTTGTCACTCTTACTAGCTAAATTTTAAACTTCTTCCAATACATTGATTATTTTTGTAATTTATGAAGGAAGCCTTGAATTCGGACGGAAAATGGGTCAACAGAGCGTATAGGCTAAGTATACTGATTGCCTCCCCTTATACATTTTTTTTTCAATTTTGGTGTGTACTTATATTATTATTTATCAGTGTTATTCATGTAATTATATTCTTACTACATATATTATGCCAAACTGATCCGCTCAAATAATAATCAAGTGTTTTCATATATACATATATATGTTTATATAGTGATATAAAAATATTGGAAGCATATGCTAATGCTTTCACAACAACACAACACACAGAATGTACACATTTGAATACTAATTGTTGGAACTTTAATAAAAATAGAACAATTTTACATAGCATATTAATACATGTATAATAATAAAAGGTCGGGGGAGATCTCGGTTGAACTTCGAAAACACAATGATAATGGAGGAAGCATGAGGATCCCCCGAAGGGCATGTAGGAAGAGGATAATGAGTGTGGACGAGGCGAGAGATATACAGGGACCGTAGCGTTTGGCACACCGTCCCTTCTGATTGCCCCGCCAGAAATAATACGTGAAGGTAAAAAAATAATACAAAAATAATTAAGACGATAAATATTAGTAAAACCGATCAATAACTCGGGCGTTAACTAAATTAATATCAATTATAATCGGTATAATGTTATTATACCATCCGCTAACCTATAATTAATTAAGCGATTATTGATAGATGTCACGGTTAGTAATTGAGTAAATACATAAGTAATGCGTTACAAAGCTCAAACGGTAATATCGCGCGGTTCAATGCGTCGGACTTCTAAAGTCACGTCCACTGCGGGTAATCTAAGTTGTGGAGATAAATATGAAGCCTTGAAACTTACGTATATATATTCTTATATTCTTAGTAACTTTATATGATTTTTTGTACTTTAAAGAATAGAAAAGAATTAATAGAATTATTAAATTTTAAAAATATTTAGGTACGTATTAGTATATTTCTTTGTAATAAAAACTAGCAGAATTAAATAAAATCCACATATTATTGTCAATGCCACTGCTGCTAATATCATATACAGTTCTATTTATGTCGTTCCGAGGTACTACTATGTACATACATATTGTAGTCAGAATGAATGACGCTTGTCATTTAGATAGAATATTCTTAATACATCTCATTTTTTTTAGAAAAATAAAAAATATTTTATTTTAATATCTATACCTAAGTAAAAGAAAAGCTAAAAAATTATACAAGGCTTTAAGCGATAAAAATTGGTAACTTAGTCTAGAAGACTCAAAATGTATGTTTGCTTGGAAAAGGTGTTAAAAGTGAATCAATAAACTTTTGTTTAATCATGTTTCATATTAATAAATCATTGTCATATTTACAAATATAAAAACTTATTATACGTTTGCAAATAACAAGTTAAATGGACCAAAAAGCGAATTACAATCAAAAGTATAACCATGGATAGAATTTAGCCAAAATGGCTTGCTTAATTTTTCATATACATCAATACTGTAAATGAGTGATCATTTATTTTTTTTAATAATAAATATTTTATTTAAGATTCTTTTTACAACGAATCGCTACCGCTCTCGCTTATGGTCTCGCTCGTGTCGTAACCGCACCGAAGGTATTGTTACAGGGAATGGATCCGGCCGATTGACGACCGTTGATACAGCCGGCCGCTCGCGTAATACTATACTTTGTACACGCGATCCGCGGGCTAGCGTTACCTATCACATCTCGGCACATACCTACCGGTACTGATTCTATTTGTTCTATGCAACTCGATATAGATTATATACTGTGTTATTAATTTCTAGATTATTGTATATACACATTTCCATCTGTATACAATAATTAGCAAATTTTCAAAAACAATTTCCAGTAGAGTATTATAAATGTAAAAGTTATAATTTATTTGAAGAAATGCGCGTACTTAAAAACAAACCTATTCCTAAAATACAACAGTGCCATTGTGACGTAGTTAAAATAATCTGATTTCATGCGTATCAACTACGGGATTTCTCACCATTCGGAAAATATTTAATTTTTTAAAAATATTTCATTAATCAAGACATTAAACAAAAACATTTGACGTCTGATTTTATTATAAATCAATATTATTAATATTAAACATGGGCGAAAGGTTTAAGATTCTTAACTTATATTTTGGTATTAGAAAATACATTTTTAATAAGTATATATTTTTTTATTAATTACAATATTTAGATACACCAAATTAACATCTTGTAACGGTAATAATTACACTTGTATAAAACCATCTAACAGCCTTTAATATAAGTCGCAAGCGGCAAATAACAGATGATAATTTTTAAGAAACTGATAATTCTGAAAGGGCACGTATAAGTACTGATATACGGCGATTCTACACTGCCACGAACAAGCTACTCATCGACATTTCTGTACAGACCAGCGCTCATGCTCCTTCACAGAGATAATCAAATTAGTATCGCGTCAAGGAACACCAGCACACCTATTTAGGACTAAACTTTGAATGTCTTTTTACGTCCACTTGAATTGTAAGTGCGTTCGGTTGTGCTTTTGATTAAAGAGGTAAAATGCGAATAGCTTTTACTTAATACTTGTCAGATTACACTAAATACCTGAACGTGATCTTATTTATATATACACGTTACTTCTCTTGTAAAAGCACTACCGGCAAGAGGTAGCTGTGTAACACGTATAACAATAATTGATAGCGATAAGTACGAAGAGAACTTCAAATTTGTATCGAACAATCGTGGGCGATTATGGGAATTGCGTCCCTTTTACTCGTTCGCGGTGGAAAGAGAGAACAGTTTACACGGTGCTATTTGATACGATTTTCCTTCGAAGGATAGGAGTACGTGATTCGGTGTGTTTTTTTCGTGGGCTTTGTAAATTATTTGTAAGGTTTCGATATGTGTTGCTCATTACACTACACGCTCGTATCCTGCCAGCAGCGACCGCAAATGCGAGACATTAAGATTTTTGATCACCTGACCATCTGAGATCGCTTACGCGTTATTAAAAAAAAACGCATAATATTGTGGTTAAAGCTTAAAAATATAGGAGTATTAATTTGTGTTTTTTTTTTATTTTCACGTGCCTCCCTAGCCTTGTGGGGTAGTCATATTTTTTTTCTATTTTTATCCATTTAAATTATGTACATATATAGGCTAATTATATACATTTTAAAAAATATTTCAAATATAATCTACTCGATGGACCCGAACTCACAATCATCGTGTACAGCGATAAATTCTTGAACTATGTCATTTTATTACAAAGGCATATGAATTCCTTATATTTTTTTATTTATGCAACTAACAGTAAAACATAACAATAAAATTGATTTGTAAAACCAAATATTTAGGAATCATGTATGTATAGCGAGTCATGTAAGTATAGCCAGTACATAAATATTAGTAAAAAAATCTCGTAAGCAATAGAATGTCATCAACGTTATGGGGACGACATATCGGAAATTCTCGACCAGCAATCACAAGTGATCTACGAACATATTCTCATACTATGAAAAGATTATTATATTGGTAACTTTTAAATATAATAAGATCTTTGATTTCCGCGATTTTTATACATTTTAAATGAAACGAAAATACATTTTTGGACAACTGACGTTTCAAACACTTTACAGTAGTCCGTGGTGACCACGGACTACTGTAAAGACTGTTTTCGAATACCAAAATATACGTGATTAATCCGGTTAAATAGTTTCATTTAAAACTTTTAAATATGTACGATTTTTAAAAAAGTCTATAAAATTTGAACTGAGGGATCCAAATCCGCGCCTCGCATCTTGAAACCGTTCAAGCTCTCAGAACCATGCGTTGAATCTCTTATACGTTTTGTTATTACTTATTTAAATTGTTAGCATCTTTGTAGAAGATCTATATTTATCTAACCTCATTATGTAAATCTTTTAGTGAACTTTGTCAATGGCTTGCAATATACAGATACTAAGCTAAGAAGGTAATCGCAGTTTTCCTTTCGCTTTGCGGTCGGCTCATTTGACCGCGCATTTACGAATTTATTGCGGACGCGAGAAGATGGCGGCGCGGCGTTCGGAAAATAGTGGCCGATTGTAACGAGGGGAAAGGCTAAATAGGTTGAATAATAAAGTAAGAATTAACACGGCGAGACGGTTTTCAGATTTTATGGATAAAAATAGACAATGGCTTTTCGAAACTTCAATATTACTTACCTCAATAATATAATTTGTATAATAAGCAAATTTATTTGCAAATAAATATTTTATATATTTTTTAAAATTATAAATATACATAAATGACTTTTAAATATACAGGTTGTCCCACGTCCAATGCTCAAGACGAAAAAGCGTAAAAACTGATTAAATGCAAGAAGCCTTTGAAAAATATCTTATTAGAAAAATGATGCACGCAAAAGATAATGTCTGTCCATCCAGTCAGTCCAGAAGCTGTGGTTTGTGGCTAGAGAAGTTAATGTTGCCCGCAGCGCCCCGCCCATCATGCATTTTAATAGTTTTAATGCTCCCGTGATGGGTCTTCTGCCTTGTAACTTCTAGTGTTCTAGTTATAACAGTACTACTTATTTTGAGCGGTAATGAGATACGCAAGAACCAAAACAAGCAAACTATAGAATAGTTTGTTTGCTTACCATAAAAAAATATTTAGTTAAATTATTGGTATTCCGAAAGTAAAGTCTAAATTTGACAACATACTGTGTACTTATAAAGTAATACACTATACGAGTACACCTCGTTGACGTGGGTGGTCCGTAAGAAGAATGACTGGTGGACTGGGATACTTTAAAGGCTTCTCTGTCTTGAATTGTAATTGAATTACTTAAAGTTATTACAAATTTATATTTATTAATATATAAAACATTGAAATCAGAATAATTGTTGTAGCAAAATTTATTATTTAAAGTATTTTAAGGAAATTTGTGTTTCTTTTCAAACAGGTTGAGTGTATAGGCGCGTGCTGCACTGGCAGCTAATTCGTGGCCATGCAGCATTTACATCCCACAGTAGCACACGGATTGAAACCGCAGCTATTGCCCCGTGATTTCTGCAGCCCCATCGATCTATAGTTTCGTTATCAAATTTTCACACGGACCCTCGCTCGCACCAAGATTGACTTTATTTGAGCAAGTGTAACCGCAGAGATACGCGCCAGCGATGCTACAATAATCGATTGTTCAGCCGTTTGTGATACAACGCTTCGTCAGTACCATTTTTTATATAAAATGATCTAAATATCTTTACTAGTCCAGTATTGTAATATAAAGTAGAGGAACTAGTCGTATTACACAGTGATCACTATTACGCTGTTGGCTCTTGGTAGCCAATCATAGCACCCGAGATATTGATCATCGAAATTGATCAATCAAATCGAAAATTTTGTACCGGAAATTAGGTGCGATGTAATATTACATTGTTCACTGAATTTGGTTTTATAAAAGTAGCTTTATTTGTAATTTTATTAATATATTGCTTTTAAATAAAAAAAATTGTAACGTTTCTATCATGTGTAAAGTAACACACATAAATCGCGTGTCGTATCAATCGAATCAATTCTAATATAAGAGCTATATCTTTTTATAAAGTACTTCTATACTGAATAATTTCTACTTTTAAAAATATTATGTGGTTTTGTATGACAAACAATTTATTTAATATTTTGTCAAACTTTACTTTATATATATACATATTTTTACTTGAATTTTGCCATCATATATTAACCAGAAAAGACCTTTTATATAATAAGTACAAAGCATATACTATATCCGTACACAGAATAGAATTGTGAACATAGTCAATACTCCGAATGATGACTAGACGAACACAACAATAATTTTCATAGTATTTCATTATTCAAATTAGATTACGTTTTTAATCTACACAAGCAAATCTCAAATCCTATTCCCTACCTAATTGTTGCCTAGTTCTTAGCTCCATGTTACGCCATAATGACATTGTGTCGGCGTCTGTTTTTTCTTGAGATCGCATTTGAAGTTATTATTATTATTTTCTCTTGTTGGCCATCCAGAGGGCGTTGACTTGAGACTACAGAATTTGTGATGAACAATGCTTTTTATACTTAAACGACTATTTTGATTTTCAAGTGGTTAAATAAGGAAATTTATTGTTTATTATTATTTCTTTGTTAATATCGTGTAGAAAAAGTTAAAATAGTGTACACAATCTGTCCGCTTAATAAGAGTTGTTATTGCACATTTTACTTAATTAAGGAACGTTGTAATTTTAAAAAAATGATACAAATTAAAAATGTCGCCGTTTCGGTTAAACAAAGTTAATGGTGTTTCTGAAATGTCTTGTTTAAAAGAAAATAAAGTTAGGACTCCAACCGATATGTCGGTAGACACTTTTGTTTTTATTCTTTAGAATAATGAAACAATATAAAAATAATTAGTATCCCTAAATTACAATATTTTGGTATCTATAGGTATCTATAAAATATGGACAAAACATCCATAATATAAACTAGTCCTAGTAGTTATTATGATTGTGCCGGTATTACCATTGTTTATCTGGTCGTATATCGGCGGCGATTGCCTGCAAGGTGTTCTATCAGCATGTAATTGGCCGTTCCCGATTGTGGAACCCGCCTGATCGTTGAAGTATAATATGCACGTATCGATTCTACTGACTACTGTATTAACCGGTGAATACAACAATTTCAAAAGGCTGTATAATATTTGATCGTCTGATTCAATAATACAGTTGCTTATAATGTAGAGGTGGTAGTATTATATTATGCTTGAGGTAAAAGTTTTAATAGCCAAATGGAATAAACGTGAAATTTAAATACATATGAGTAGTACAAATTACCAAAGTATTATCATAATCATATCATATCATTCATTCTATGACACTATGTATATATATATATATATATATATATATATATATATATATATAAATATATATATATATATATATAAGGAATGATGAATTAGATTACGCCGAGAGAAGAAAATTTAAATATCTTATCAATGAAAAAGCAGATAGTACATTAAAAAAATACATCTGCGCATAATCAATAATCATTTATAAAAATAACATGAGCAGTATAATAGAACCTCCTTAATAGCTTTATTTCATATGCCTTACTTTGCTCTAAGGAAAAAAATATTCGGCCTTACAAATGACATAGTTCGACCTAAGATTGTTATATTATGAGACATGGTATAAATAGCCTATTTTATTGGCAGGAAATAGATAATTTGTAATAAGCGATAGTTAGAGTCGAATCCGAGAAATAGATATAGTTATTGAATTAACCTTGATTTGGTATGTGATACCTTGTTTTATTTGAGGTCATTGTGGTTCAGTCGCATAGTGTCTTACTGTAAACGTCGTGGATGTGGGTTCGAAAGCGCGGCGTTGAGTTCCGTCATTGGACGTATAATATCTTGAACGCATTTGAATGGCAGATAATGGCATGCCTTAACGGCAGGAGTGCCTTATCTATCTATTCTAGTAGCACTGAAAAATACGTGAAGCATTTGACTACATTATAACTTTATTTTATATTCAGTCCTGTGTAACTTTTATTTATTTACCCAATATACTTAATTTATACTTTTACATCGAGATTGTTCACAATAACCTAAATATTTGTTACTATATTATGTTTAGGGAAATTTAATGATATACGGCTGTATAAGAAGCTTATAGTTTTGTTCAAAATTGAATTGAAAATTGTATAATGTAATAAAAACGTAAATTAAACAGAAATAAAAGATATACCTTACTAATACAAATTGCCTAATCAAAAAACACCAGTTGACATGGACCGAAGAGGCTAATAATAATGTGCGTAATGGCCGTCATTAGGTGCGCGCGCGCTGATTGCCGCGTGCTGATGAAAGCTGCTGGGATTGCCTTGTAAGCGAAAGAATATCAGGTAGATTGTATAATGTGTAGAAATAGCTTTTACGCTTCGTTTATTGTATAAAAAGATAAATCTTAAGTTTTTATTTCTAAGTGTATTTCTAAGTGTGTTTTTATTTCTAAGTGTTTTTATTACTAAGTGTAGTGTGTTATTATGATTTCGAATAACGATTTTACCGAATAACTATTTGTTATAATTATGATTGTACGTATGTTTTTAGTATTTGTTTCATTTAAATTTTTTATATATTTAAATTAGTGTATAAGGAAAGAAACAATGTAAAAATTGGAATGAAATAAACAATATATATATTCATACCTACATATTAGAATATAATTTGTTGCGCAAACTAAAGCGTTAATAAGAATGTTGTTTTTACTAGCTATTATAAGAAATTTAAATACATTTTAAACATTATCGGTCCTGTCGCATAGATTCTTAAGGCGGATTCACTTGGCAAATAAGGCAGTCAGTTAGGGTTGCGATTGAGAGTGCAATAAGCGCGATGTTAATACATTTAGCGGCTTGAGACACTTGCATAGTCATTTAGAACTAAATTATGTTTAAATTAGTTATTTCAGTAAGGTTTACTTAGGCAATTAGTATAGTGTCTTAGCTATCTTCTTACTTGAAAATTAAATATAGAATAATTTTGGATTAAACAAATTTTAAATGTTTATTACTTACTAAATGATATTTTATTAGGCTAAGTAAACTTTTTATAAAACTTTTGGAATTTCGTAGATTATACGGATAATATGAACTTATTATTTTAAATTTTAAAAATAAGTTTTAAACTTTTCAATTCATGAGTTCTTTGCCAAGATAATTTAAATTCTCTTATTAAAAAATATGTTTATTCAGATGATTTTTATGATTTCAATAAATTTCTTTAAGCTTAATCTTTCTTTTGATTTTCAATTTAAGCTTTTGGAAGAAGTTAAAGTACCTACAGCGAAATTTGAAATAAGAAAAGATTCGTGTTTTACACAAATGACTTTTTATATTTACTAAGATCTTTGCTGTATGAGGTAGATGTTTATACAAAAACAAATAGTTCTTATAAAAATATAACATCAATTCTTACCTTCAGTTGGTATATTAGCATTAGTTTTGTACTCGCGTTCTTCATGGGACAGCGAGCGTAAAGTTCTTCCTTGTGACGACTTATACTCCATATCGCGCAACGCCATTGAGGTGGTCGATATGAATGGCCTTTGGAAGCCTATTGCTCGTATTTGGTGTGTAGATGCATTTGTACCTGTTGGTGAGACAAAAACTGTGTAAAAAAGTGTCAAGAAATGATATTCTACTCTAGTTTTTGGTATATTTTATAGTTGGTATTTGTGGGTACTATGAAATTATTGATAGAACATCTCAACTGCACTACAGTAACATATGTTTAATATTTTTTTATTTAATTAAAATATTCTTTGCTCCGCTTTCATTTTATAAAACTGATAGATTAATAATATTTTTTATTTAAAATTTAAAAATCTTTGATATATTATACATTTTTTAAAGTGTTATTCCAGTCTTAGGATTAAAAATCATTTTTGAAAAACGTGTAAAAATTTGAACGCAACGGGATTTCCTTTTTCAAATTTTACCACTTATTTTTACGTATATTCAATTAAAATATTGAATAAAATTCTTGGAAAATTTAATCTATAATTTCAACAAAATATAAACTTCCGATAGAAAAAAGGAACTCTCGTTTCCTGGGTTCAAAATAAATAGCCATGTGTCAATCATCTTATTAGGAACAAAAGTGTTTTTTCTTCGTACACAAATGACAGGTTGCATGCCGAAATCCCTAGTGGTATTTGAAAGGCACCGACGCAATTACATCGATCCCGCCTCAAAAAAAATATGCACATAATTATTTTATGAGTTTACACAATACATCGAAATATGCCGCAATTATGTTGTGAAATCGACTCAAACAAATGCAAGCTTAATTATACATACATATGTGATAGTGACGTGCTTTATTGAGCAATAAGCGATAAAATCTATCTATTTTCACTTTTTTTTCATAAAGAAATTTATAACTAACATAATAAATATTTATATTACGTTAGTAGGTACATCACTAATAAATACTATAGAAAAAGGTCATTAGTTCATTTAAGTTTTATAATATATAGACAATATATCTAAAATGGCAGTCGCGGTCTATAAAAACTACTTTTTCATAATACTATACAGTACTATCACCAGTATAATTGAGTTAAATTTATTTGTATTCAACTAATAAATTATCATAACATATCAACTTTAAAATTTATTTATACGATAAACAAAGAGCAATTAGTCTAACAATATCGATAGTCGATTCGCAAAAGGCACAACACAATTAAAGAGGGTCACTGCGAAGCCGCTTATGGGGCATCTACAAATTAAGTCTATTAACGCAAACTTTTAAGTCCCTTGTGCGAGATCTTCCTTTCTTGTCCGGCGGAGTTGGGGCTTACGCTAAGTACCTTGTGTTCTTTGTTCGGATATCTGTGCAGGGTTGCGCTGTTTACGCGGTGATTAGTTAGATGCACGGGTATTTATATATTAGCGAGGTAAATGATTTCATAAACATTTTTGAATAGCTATAGTGATATGGATAAGGTGTGTCTTAACTGAGATAAAGCTGATTCATTTTCCATTGAAGGGAAAATATCTATTTGTAATATATGCATCTACAATTTCTTTATCTAAGTAGACAGAGTATGGTTTCGGATTTCACAAAATTGTAAAACTGAATGGTGGATCTCTATAAGAAACTTTAAATTAACGAAAAAAATTTTAAAAATAAGACTAAATTAATTACATTATACTAATATTATTAAAGACATTTGTGATTTTTTATTTTCATTATAATTTATTTTGAAGAAATAAACTATCACAAGTAGAACAACCAAATAACAGAGTGAAATATTTCTAACCTGTTTATTAAAACTAAATTTGTATCAAAACTAGTTAAAACTTTATGAATAGAAGTGACTACGTGAAACTTAAGGAAAAAAAAGTTATTGGTCAAGGCTCTTCATGTGTGGACGCTTACGACTTCTGACACATAGCATGACAAATGTGAAAGTGACTTTATAAATCAAGTGCGTTAACAATTTCTTAATCACTATTTTTATAACGTGTTAATAGTCTGATTCATTCAGCATTTCCTTTGATATTAGCCAACTTTAATATATTTAAAATAATATAATATAAGTAAGTTTATGCCTTATTAATGAGAAATACGTTTATATTTTGAAATTTATATAAGATTAGTGCCCTGAAATTCCAAATATGTTATTAAACACGAATATATCCAACATAAAAACATATAATTGATATTTCTAAGATTTTTTAGATTCTAAATAACATATATAATTAATATTTATTTTAAAATGTGTATTTTTATGTGCAATAAAGTATTATTATTGAAATAGTTATATAATTTATTTTAGAAAAAAGGTGAGTGTAACTCTACATTGGTACGAAGGAATTCTACCGATCCTATAGAGCGACGTAAAAGCAAGCAGTTTGTATGATTGCCAACTGATACTGTAGACATTGTAGCGTTTGTCTCGTATCCTTCGTTTTTCGTCAGCACAAAGGTGATCAGGGAGCAGTTGCGTTGCGTGAGCTCAACTTATTACATATAATTCCGCTATTGTTCGCCGCGAGCGCTGCTACTCCATATGGCGTAACGTGCTTTTTTCACCCGACAGCCAATTTCGATAGTTCGACTTAAACAAGTCCTTAGTTTCGCGTGACTGCTCGATCGGAGACAGGATGCCTAGAATTATGATGTTTAAAAACGGCGCATTATATTTGAAAGAAAGTAAATTGCAATCTACCCATTGTAAAGCTAAAACTGATAATCCATACTGTGTTATATTTTTATACATCTTGGTTTATCAAAATTCAAAACTTATTTGTTTTTTTTATTTGAATGTATTAAAATTTAAATAATTAGGTCATTAAGATAAAGCGTGTGAATTTACTGTGTATTATCGCGCCCTATCCTCAACTGACCGTTACTATTTGACTTTTTCATTCGACACGCCTTCATTATAACGCTTAATCGTAATTTTGTTTACAAATTATATAAAAAATAATGTCAATGTTATTATTACTCCTGAGTGTCCTTCGCCGAATGACCCGTCAACATATCACCATACCAGGTCCCGTGGGAAGAAAACGTTTATCTGCTATAGATAGCGAGGCCACAACCACTGTATCGCGTATGAAAATTGTATACGATAATAATAGAACTGTCCATAATATATTTTAATTGTTTACGTCTCTCGTGCGGTTTTTGTAACAGGGCATCGAATAATAACAAATTGTGCCCCAGGCAGTGACATGTTCGATCGATTTATATTTAATTTAGTTTTACGTTAATTTGACTAACGAGGTATATGATTTAGTCTGCGATATGTTCAATTTCTATTCGAGCTATCATCTATGTTTTAGTAAATATTTCCGTATGCGCCGTAGTGGTCAAGTTGAGATTTGTTTCGTTATACGTTGTGGTTTTGGTTTCAAATCCTGTTCAGGTGAATAAATAATATTAGAATATCATGCATATAGTAAGGGTCGTGAGAAATTACTGTCAAGACAATCTGTTCTCTGCTACTTATCTAATATCGAAAATCCTATAAAAGATTGTTGCCACTTTATTAAAAAAAGATTCCAAGGTGCATATTACGTGCTTTAAGTTTTTAAATATTGAATTGAACCACTAGATTATAGTGAAATCGGTTGATGAATGATTGAGTGAAATGTTTTATATATTATCAAGGTTTGTATCAAGTATATAGTATGTATGTATGTATCAAGGTATGTACATAGTAAAAGTTACATTTCAAGTAATATTGCAATAGATTCGCAAGGAACTTAACCGGTCGTGGCGCAGTGTGTCAGCGTCTGACTGTAAACGCGTTCGGTTGTGGGTTCGATCCCCACTCGGGGGAGTGATTATATTTAAATTATAATCACTTCCTCGCTCTGGTAAAGACAAAGAGCGGCGTTGAGTTCCACCAACCAACACGCAATGTCTCGAATCAGGTGGAAAGAGAAGTACGGAGTGTCTTGATATTAGGTACTTTCTGTCTACCCTGCTATGAGGGGTAAAAGCGTGAAGCTTAAAGTAAGCTAATAACCGAATATAACTTAAAATATTTTAACTTCGAATTTATAGGTGCACTGTAGCACTAAAATAAAATAAAATTATAATTATAAATTTCAACATATAAATATATAAAATCCTTTTTGACAAGTTTATTTATAAATCTAAAAAATATATAAAAAAAAACGGTAAATAAATTTGAACGCATCAATTTGAATACGTTTTTTAAAAAATGTTATCGAATAATATTTTAAAAAGAGTAAGTATTAAAAAATATATATTTCCCTTTAATAAACGTTAATAGTTAATAGAAGTACCATACTGAATGTATACCACATTCAATTTCACAAAGTACGTACTAATTAATGTATGTTTGAAGAACAAATACAATATTTTTCGCTGATTCAAAAAGATAGATAAGGGTTGAAACAGTTATATTTTGAATGCACATTGGTTAATTCTCACGTTCCAAATTACTTACTAGTTTTAGATCGAGGCTCTCGAGGTCCATCGACAGTCACTTTGATTGCTTTTTGGTATGTTGCTACTTGAGGCGGGCTCGTCGATATCGTTATTGTTAACGAAAAACTTTTACCTGCAACAGTAACTTAATTTTAGAACAATTTTGCCAAATATGTATATAATTATATAACGATATATTTAATATAATTTCTAATTAATATTACTTTTAACTTAATTTTGGTTACTAACGTTAGAGGAAGGATCGTCCAAGAGAGCGCAGTTTCAAGTCTTGTTATTATTAATATATTCGTATCTGAGAATTCAGAAACTTAAAATATATTTTATCTTGTCTGTTATGACTGGCGTACAATTAGTAGCTTCCTAAATAAAATAGCTAACCATCGGTTTTATACTAATGAAATGCACATTAAATTAACAATGCTCTTATTTAAGCAAGCCAGTAACAAATTCAAAATAGGTTGATGTACTCGTATGTTAAATATTGTTGAATGACACCCTCACGTATGTTGCACATCCTAACTATTGGGACTGTATAGGGTTTTCAAAAATATTTTTTAATATTTTCATTTTAATTATAACTAACTACAGTGTCAATTTTTTTTATACACATATACTTAAGAATACTATTTTATTAACTATTATAGGTAAAAATTTTTTTATGAAATATCTAAATAAAGAGATCAGGCTTAAGATCATTTAAATTATTGTCGTTAGAATATAGTACTTTTTTTTGCTATTCGGCGAAAGTAACTTTTGAGCTTATCGCATCTTGCAGGTGTCGACCCTATGGGCGAGCGATGGAAAATAGCGAGCTTTTTGGGCGCCCGATTTGCGGTCACCAGTAATGAATGCACCGATAAATACGGAATAAAATTACAGTTAAAATGAGTGGATTAACATGTCTAATGCAGATAATTCGCGTGTAGCGCACTCGATTTAGTATAAATGATTGATTCATCTCGACCGGCTGCTATTTATGTATTCCTTTTCGAATTAGATGCGTTGCTGTACATTAGTTTCTATTTCATGACTTCGCATGTCAAGATGTAAACTGTTTGATATTCGATTTATGTTTTAAATAACCATATATACCAGACAGTTTCACGATATGTTCTCTCTGCCTACTTTGCCATATGCTGGAGTAGAGAAAAGTTTTAAAAAAAAGTTTAAATACCATAGTAACGTAATTGTGATGGATGTAGTTACGTGAGTAACATGTCATCGTAAGTATAAAATAATTTGAGGAAATATTAGGACTATATGAGTTCGTCTTCTTAGACTTAAAACGATGGTGCTTTCTACCATCAATATATGATTTCGTTCTGTTTTGCTCCTCCATATAAAAAGACTTATACAAAAAACAAATAAATATATTTGTATAGAATAAATTGCGATTTTAAATCTTCTCTTAAAATTGTAGGTATGTCTCTAATCGATGATCATTGATGTTTATCCTAATTTGTTCACTTCATTTGTTACTCATTAGGCAAATTAAAGTAAGAATAAATACACTAAAGAAGTTTTTTTTTTTTCATAATATTATTAACCAGTACTTACCTGCTAGCTTGAGGTAAATGTGGTGCTACTTTATAATCTTTTTTGTTAGTTATTTAGATATATTCTTGTATAAGGGTATAGGCATAACTAAATTGTATTGGACATTTGACATTTTATATTCATATAGTAACATGTGCTGTATATGTATATGAACTTCAACTCTTCATTATTATTCAATAACTCAGCTAAAGGAAATATTATAAAATTTATTATTTAATGTTATCATTAATTATTACGAATACAATATTATTTTCAACATACGAATACCTACTTAAAAATAGCCGATAGGCACATCGATTTGTAAAATTTCATTGTGGTTCCCACCGATAACGATACATGCGCAAACCATTTCCTGATATACGATGCCGTTTAAGACTTGTTGTAATTGTTACAAAATTACTTAATAAATTTAGTTTGTTATTCATATTTTTTTATTATAAATAATATGTTGCAAACGTCAATGCAGTTTGGAAGCTAAATGCACGTATAATGGTAGTGGGTTCGATTTCAAATTTAGGTGGGTTTTTATTTTTGAAACGCATTTTTCCGATATGGATTGAAAGTGCAACAAGTGTTTTCACGCGCGTTAAGTATGCTGGAGAAAAAAATTTTAAGGTTCACCTTTTTCGGTATAGTCGCGTTCGTGTAGGCAAAGAGAATCTATTGTCACGCACTTCAATATGTGATAATAATATAAATGAGTTAAAATACTCAGGCGAAGCCACCTCGGGCTAGTTTTTTTAAAAAAATCGTTCTTACACTTTGTGAAATCTTAAGTCTAAGTTTGTTTAAAGTTTTGTGTATTAAAAGTATATAAATGTAAATCAAACCAAATATTTGTAGTTTAGATTTTAGCTTTAATCCTTTTAAAATATAATATGAGGTAAGTTTAGTTAATCTAAGACAAAAATAATATTTGGATAAAAGGCATCTAAATGTTATTGTTTAAATGTAAATAAATATAAACGTGTAGTTTATTTAGTTGCAAATATACTAAAATATTTTAATTGATACAACTTTTAAACAAAAGATCCATATGAAATCTGATGCTATAAGTATATATTTATAATTTTAATGACTTTCGTCCACAACGTCTTTAAAATTTATATACTTCATTTTATATATATGTTACTCATTTTCAAACCTACATAAATATAAGTTACAGCGCATATTTTGACACATTAGGTATACTAATCATAAGATCTTAATATCGATGTCGCTTTCCCGTCACAAAGCAACATTAGAGTTGTCGGCGACGGCACATTTCAATACCAAAACAAATCATCATAAAACATTGGCCGCTAAACTCCAAAGGTGTGTCGTGAGATGTGAAATATTGCATTTAAAATCGCTATTAAACTTAATGCATTTCGCATGATCACTCATCAACAGTTTAGGGCCTAACACAATAGCTGAAGCTATAAAACATAACATTGTATTTGAACGGTCTCCCGGAGGTGTTGAGAGACCTGCGTGAAATATTCAATTATTGTGCGCGGGCGCAGGTCTGGAGTAGGGGCGTAGAGAATGGCGGCCATCTTGATTTACGATCGAGCGTAAATTCTGAGTGACATTTGTGAATGACGATGACTCTTAAACTGCTGTATGTACTACGTGTGACATGTTTTCAGGGGAGTCAATTTACAAATACATTGCTCTTGATGGGCACAGCAATTGTAAAGAGTTGAATGTATAATGGTTTCTTTTGGTTAGTAAGTATTTATTAATAAGATCATTGCTATGACGATTATTGACGAGGATATTAATAAGGCAATTCTTTAATTAGATAAAAAAAATCGGTTATAACCTAACTTCATATTATCTATATACTCTTAAGTCTCAATAACTTAACTCAAGTAAAAAGTATCTAGTACAAGCATAAAAACCTAAACTACTATTAAAACACAAGCAGTGCTGTTTTAAATCTAGAAATCTCATATAAATCTCATAAATAAAACTGACATCCCAATTGCAGCTTCAAATTATGGTAAAGAAAATGATAAAAAAGAAGAAACGCCACATTGTTGATGATGACCGCTATACAAAATGATTTGGTCACACTCTGGTCACGACGTTTACGTGCGGCCGCTCGCTCCTAATGTGTGCTCTTGTAGAGGTTTCGCCTAAATTTTTAACGGAGTTTGCATAATATTTCTTTTTATTTTACTACTTCAAGTCGCGTTTTGAAATTATACGTATAATGTTTTTTAAGTAAAATATTTGCTAGTTAAATATATTTTATTTGTATTACTCGATTATTGTATATACGCGGTACACTTATATGTAAGCGATATGGCAGTTAGAACGGATCTCACTAAATACAACGATGATGGATTCAAGTATTGGAAGTTAAATTTATATTTTTTAAATAATAACTGGAAGACAAAACATTTTATTCAATAAAAAGTAGCGTTACATATGTTCGCTGTTCATTAACTTAAATTATTAATAAACAAATAAAAAAGACTACTCGTATGAGGCAGAAAACTAAATGAAATGGCTCTCTCTTACGAAAACCATCGAAACAAATTTAATATGTATAAGAATATTAATAACCAAGGATAGAAATGTCAATAAAACATCGTCACCATTTTTTGTTATAAAATAGAAATCTGTTGAGTCAACAAATCATAATATACAAAAATTAATATGATCTAAAATGGTAAATACTCATAGTTCTTTTTACTTTAAATAGAAATTAGTTTCAACAATATCGATGTCCAAAATTGGTGCACACCAGTGCCCGGCTGTCCGCTCTCATCACGTCGCGTTAGCGTTGCGATGTTATGTCACAACCACTCCACTACTGGTGTCGACTTACGGTCTAACCAGATGATTACAAAAAATGCATATTATGCATCGACAGGACGAAATGATTTTTGGCTTTTTTTTGTTTTAATGTTTAACAGAATTTGAGTGTGATATCGTTTTATTATTTTTAACACAAAAAAGTAAACATAGAATTAGACAGATAACTTTGAAATTTAGTATGAAGTGAATTGAATTAAGCATGGAGTGAAATATTCCTAACTCCCATTGACCTGCAAGATAAGTTGCTAGAGTGCCTTGCAATGGTAAATTTGTTTTTCATTTCAAAAGTTTCCAGAAATATACTATTATGATTTTTCAAATAGCATGACCCGTATATATTTATATAATGAAAATTAACCGGAATTAAATGTTTCGTAAACTTTTTAAGAAATTAATAAATTCAGTCACACCAGTTCTCGACGGCTGTCTATGATGTTGAGAACCGTCGAAGTGCTCTAACAACTAAATCATGGGCTTTATAACCAGATGCTATGAAATTCTTATATCATTGTTACAACCTATTTTTATTTCTAGAATCTCTGTTGAGAGATTTTTACAAATTTCTGCTATTTTATATATTCGTTCTGAGTATATGAAAAACACTTTAAAACATTAAACCGTTCAATTGTTTTCTGACTTTCCCCATAGTGGTCGTAATGTTTTGCTGCATATTAACAACATTACTAAAGCGTTAATAGGTCAATAATATTAATAATGGTGCAAATCAAGTTAATTGCGTAATCGCTTCATTAGTTTTAATCAATAGTTATTATTATTGAGGCAGGTTTATGTAGAATTATGTGCTTAATGTTTTACTAAATGACTTTTTAAATTTGTCCGTGACAAGTATGATGTCATATGAAAGGAATTTGGGATTATTTTGTTTGAAAAAAGATTTTTTCTCTGCAAAAATAATAGCGGAACTCCACGACAGATAACTCGGTGATTGAAATGAAAAATTATATATTACCTACAAGGACTTCAATCTACAAGCATTGTATGCATTATGAAAAAATTGGATTGCACTACAAGGACGATATTATTATAGATGATTGTATAGTATTGTTTTATTTTTTTAAATAAAATATCTTTGATTTTCTCGACTTTTACACATTTTAACTGAATCTGTTTTACACGTTTTACTGTTTTATTTAAGGATTTTTTTAATTAGAACAATATTGTTTTCAAACACTAAAATCTTTTAACATTGCAGTTGTCCAGTTGGGCTCTCCTACTTTTTAATTTAATTAAAACCAATACAGATCAAATACAAGGTCTTTACCTTAATTTAACTAGTGTGCGAGTATATAAATATTACATATATATATATATATATATATATATATATATATATATATATATATATATATATATATATATATATATATATATATATATATATAACACACGCAAGGACGAGCATTTGCAGTTGTATATTATTATACTTAGTCCTTAGTATTTGCAGTTGTATATTATTATATTATTAGAGACTGGCCAGTCGCAGACGTATGTATCTGAGATTTTACAACTTACAAACCCATGTGGGCCGGTAATGGCGACGATCTGTGTATTACAATGGAACAGTAAAGCGCGAACGTCGTTTACAGCCTGCGGTTTGGAAATTAAAATCTGACGTTCTGATCTGTGATGGAGAAAGTTCATGGTTTTTCTTTAGTTTCGTTTAATATTTTTACTTGTTATTGGCACAAATGTATATATATATATATATATATATATATATATATATATATTTATATATATATATTTGATTATCAAAATAAATTTAAAAAGTAAGCTTAGCATTAGAAAAGTTACAATCACTATGTCACGTTCACGATTGGCATAACGCTAAACACCGTTCTTTACCGCAAACCATAATTTTGTTTATCGTTACTAATGCTGAAGACGCTTTAATCGCGGGATCATTTAGCATTTCAGCTCTTTTTTCACATGTGCTTTTATTGGAAAAATAAAAAAAACATTAGTGGTTATTTAATTTTTTCATACATGTTTAAGACGATCATAGTTAATAGTGCGTAAAGTAAATATGTTACACTTCGTATGTATATGTATACAGTATGTTATACGCGTGAAATATTTCTGACTGACTCGGGAAACAACGAAATTATATGTTTCATAGTCAAGTCTCCGAAAGGTATAAATTAAAATATAGTTACAAATCACCGAACTTGCGGGAGATAACTCATATAAAAATCTTTAAGGATTTTGTATTTAGAATAAAAAGTCACCAATACAAACTAAATCCATGACATAAATGTCTAAATACCGCGTAGTATCGTTATTATAGGCACGTTTAACTAAAATAGGGAGGATGATAATTAGTTAATCTAGCACGCATGGTTTGTAGGCTCACCAATTTGATATAGCAATATTACGGCCAATACTCTACAAACGTTAGCATAAGGCAAAAAGTGTAAATAAAATACAAAATAGAAATTTGTACGAGTAAGTTACTATTATTCTTAATCTTTTTTACTTTGTATAGTGAGACTATCATAAATAAAATTTACCTTAAATTTTAATTACAGAATAATTTTACACTTAAAAGAAATTTTATTACTGATGATAATTTCGATGATCATGATTATACGCTCAATTGTATTAAATATAGTTTAAATATAGATTCTAGTTTGTGTTTAACGTGTTTCTTATGTACCTATATATATTTACACATTTAGTACATAGTGTAAATAAATTTGTTGCCCAAAGCTATCTAATGAATATGGCACTTACAATATATTGGCTAAATATTTGTTTATAGTTCTTTGGGCTTGTAGTCTAAGATTTTTTAAATTAACTTGGATGGTTGTGGAATTTCATGTATTTGATATGGCCAGACAAAGCATGGCAGAAGATGGAGAATAGAGTAAGTCTCAATACACTATTTTTTTATCTCTATCTTTGTTTCGTTAGTTGTTGGTTCGATTCGCATTTGGGGGAATGATCATATTTAAATCACTTTCATTTCCATGGTCTAGTAGGACAAAGCGGGTCGTTGAGTTCTGCCACTCAATACGCGATGACTCGAAACTAACTAACGAACTCGGCGGAAAACGGAGTATCTCCATACTCCGTTTTCCGACAAGAAGTACCTAGTGACGAGACACTCCGTCTCGTCACTAGGTACTTCTTGTCTACATTTGATAAAACGTGAAGCTTATATAATGTAAAGATGAAGAAGTAAAAATTAAAAAAATGTATATATTAAAAGTAGTTAAAAAATTTGAACATACCTCTACCACTTCTGCCGACAAATCGTAAATCATTAAACTTGGCGACTCTATTCTTCATCACAGCTGTATTGTTTCTTAGTTCTGCTGAGCAGTTCTCATCGTTACCCGCTCTAACAGTAACTTGGGTACCGTCGAGCACGTCACCTAGTGCTACTACTTTGAATCCACCTGGTAGAGTTTTGTTTGAACGCCAATGCAGTGGTAGCTGCGAACACATGTAGTCTGGACTGCCGGTCCGTACTGTGGACAAAAAATATAATTTTAATTAAATATATTATTTTTTTGACACTTCCATTTATTTCTTTTTTTATTTAATTTATTTAATTTATACAATTTGGGAAATAAGATTAAAAAGAACTTTAAAAAATATTGTCTATTTAATTTAGATTAAAAATAATTTTGTGTTCTATTCTTAGGGCTTTATATTTCGGACTTATATTGGGTAAGGTGGAACAAATCATGATATGTCAATTTTTATCATAAGATTTTTGTGTGATGACGCCTAACTACAAATATATAGGCATTATTGGACTCAGTACACGTGGCATGTTTAATATTTTGGAATCTAAATATATATAAAAAACTCTGTTGTGTCGCCAAATAATAGTTAAGTTTGGATTATGTAACAGCTTTTTCTCAGTTTTAGACTCTATGCATAGCTGAGTAGTCAGAAAGAATATAGTGTTGAAACTCTCTTTTCTATATTCCGCCCATATTCGAGATATTGCGTAGTAAGAGACAAAACTCAATGCGTTAAAAGAACTGTAAATATTTTAAAGGTAATATATTCCCCCGACTGAGAATCATAAACCGTATTGACAATCAGACGCCGTCCCAGTTCGCCACGTTGGCCTTAAGTTAAGATGAATAGAGATACCTCTGCGTATAGGTTCCTACCATACTTATTCTGGAGCTTGCCACCAACTCTTATAAGTGTATTCACTACCAGTGGTTTTTTGTCTATTATATTTTTTGACACACAAGTATTAGTGTGTCAAAAAATATACCTCTAAACAAAATGCCTCTGGTAGTAAAATAATTATTCAATAATTACTCACTATTTTCAATAAAAAATCAAAATATAAAAATTGTTAATTAATTTACAACAGTTTGATTTATTAAAGATTTACTTATTGTAAGTATGATTGTTAATTTTGTAAAGGTCATGTAGTATAAACCTTATAACTAATTATTATAAGATATATTTTTTAGTTTCACGCATATTATCTCATATAGCAGGGTAGACAGAATATACCTAGCGTCAAGATACTCTGTACTTCATTTTCCACTGTATTCCAGACATTGCCTGTTGAGTGGTAGAACTCAAAGCCGCAATAAGATATAAGTATATGTTATTATTTTACTTTGAAAGTCTTTGGCTGTTCGAGTGCTTACAAAGCATAGCTATAGTTAACACATCAAATTTTCCCGGTAGTGTTTTTGTGACGTTATATATGACGACATCATGACGTAGTTGGCCTGATCATATTTATGGGCTTTTATATTTTTTTATGAAACGAATATAAACTGACCTACGAATTGAGAAAACAAAAAATATAATCTTCCATCTTTTTTTGCTTTCAACCTTAGAGTATTTCTATAAGCACCTTGTCAATTTATTACTATTGAGTTAGAGAAAGGAGTAGATTAGGAAACTACGTCTTTTTTGTTTACCCTGCTATGCGCAATAGATGCGTGTTGATACAATTATTATCAGCTTCAACTATCTTTAACATTTTTACAAATGTGTTCATTTACTTTTTTTAGACCAACGCTACATCAAAAGTGCTATAATTCCATAAATAATCCATTTATATTATTATTATTTTTACACTTTTACGTTTCATCGAAAACTTAATGTCAAAACACTCTGTTCAATACTTTCCGCCCAAAATCTGAACTCAACGCCGCGCTTTGTTTTACCAAAGTAAAGCTAGGAAAATAATATAAATAAAATCCTCTGAGTGGGAATCGAACACATGACCAATTGTTTCTTAAATTTTAAATGATCTCAAGTTTTTCAAATTTAAAATGATATCGAAATTAAACTGGTAACCATCGGCTTTATATGAACAGCTCCATCAGAGCTCATTTATATAGGCTTGAAGTGGAGGTAAATATATTTTAAAATTTCAAAACCGCATCAGTAATATTTCTCATATAAGTAAGAAATATTGTAACATATACTAACAGTGTGTTACATATAGTGAACTAATTAGAACATAATAAGCGTATTACAATAATAAGAGGCCGATAATCTATCGTACGCAAAACAGTTAATTGGAAATACCATAAAAAAAGCGTAAACGAGGAAAATCGTTTATAATTTAGTTTATATAGCTCATTGCTCTTTGTATCGTCAGGTCATATTTATATTAAGTGAGTAATTAAAACTAGCTTTTGATAAGGGCCAATTTATGGCATCCCTTAGCAGTGCAAATTTTTTTAACGTATGGGAGATTGTGGGAGAAAATAATGTTTCAAATTCATGTTAATTTAGTTCACTTTGTGAACAATTGAATTTAAAAGAAGAAAATTAATGTAGAGAATCGAAAAGCAAAAAAAAATTAGAAATTTAAGTTCGAACAGGTCAGGTTATAAGGATGGTCGAGTAAGTATATAAGTAGTAATATCATTAAAATAAGCATAATTTCAGTTGTTCGAGCATTTATTCTTTAGAAAAATCATAAATAACAACGTGATAGACCTTGAGAGTAGCTGTCCACGAGCTAATCTTTATGTTCTTTCCATATGGGTTATATATAATAAATACTCCCCCCTGTAGGATGGGCCATTCTTAGCAGAAAAAAACAAAAATCTAGATCTGGCAATATTCAGAGTGCGCACTCTGAATATTTACAGTGGCTTTGAGTGCATTGAAAAGTTTTATTTATTTTTAATTAACACAATATGCTTAAAATATTTTTGAAATGTGATTATCCATTGTCTATAAAATTTCTTAAAGAGTAACTGTATCTGACGCGAAAAAACCATTAGTTTAAATGTGGTTTCTCTATTTACGGAAGCCCGGGCTATGTACAAATTATAGGCCACAAGTAACTGCGGTTGACGCTTGATAAAGGGCTGTGGATGCGTCTTCGCTGTGATGAGACACAATCTTTTAGGAAAGCTGCTAAATTGATTTACTGTAATTTAGTCAAATTACTTTTATATTGAAAGAATACATTCCGTGCTTACTAGCTAATAGAAAGTAAAAAGAATTTTGAAAGAATATAGATTTTATACTTATACTACACTTATATTAGTATGTATACATTTTTATTTTGAGATCGTCATCGTGGCGCAGTGCGACATTGTGAAACTGTAAACGCGATTGATTGTGTGTTTGATTCCCCCTCGGGGAAATGAAAAAACCAAAATAAAAATATTTTTATTTCTCCGCTTTAATGAGATAAAGCGCAGCGTCAAGTTCGCCACTCGACACGCAATGTCTCGATTTCAAGCGAAAAGCAGTCAACGAAGTGTCTTGACATGGGTTGTCTCTGACTACGTTGCTATGCGGGATAAACCGTGAACCTGCTTTTCCATTTTAAGTCTTATCCGTTGTTAGTTCTCTCTATTTTTTTCTTCAAGCTTTTATCCCGCATAGCAGGGTAGACAGAAAGTACCTAGTGTCAACACATTCCGTACTTCGCTTCCCACCGAATTCGAGAGATTGCGTGTTGATTGTTGGAACTCAACGCCGGTCTTTGTCTTTACCAGAGCGAGAAAGTGAAAATAAATTAAATATAATCACTCCCCCGAGTGGGGATCGAACCCACAACCGATCGCGTTTACAGTCGCTGTCCCACTACGCCACGACTCTCATTTCAAAATTAAAGATGAAATTAATTAATTTAGGGATTTTTGATATAATTTCAATATTTTACTGAAATATACGTAATTACATTATTATAAATACTTTAAGAGGAACTTTGCTGTCGGAACTTAAGTAGTAACAATGTAATACTGACAGCTTATGAATGATTAATTAGTTATGTCAGTCACATTAAAAAAGCCATATACATATATCTATCCTTTTATGTACTTTGACCTTGGCTTCGGTTGGATATTATTTACTTAATTATGTACCTATAATACATAAACAGTCTTTTAAATATATTTTAAAAAGAAAATATTCATTGTAATTTAATTTCTCTTAAATCTCATATTGCAACTTAATTCTTACAATTCATGTTTTCGTAAGAATCAAATACTGCATCATCAAAAGCATAATTATCTTTTTGTGTTTTTTTTCGAAAAGCATTTATGATTTTCTCTACTAAATGAATTTTTAAAGAAGTTTGGCTTTCTTACTTACAATGTTGCTAGGTCGTGATCTGTGGTTTATGTTTTCATTGCATACAAAAATGTATTCTTTACATTCCAAATCGAAACAAAACATCAAATTTATTTTATATCAAAATAAAAATAAAATGGCCGTAATAAAATATTATAATTATGACTGCTATTAATTATATAGAAATAAATATATTTATCTCCAAAAGACATCAGTAAGAGATATTTCGATACCAAAGCAGAAAAAAGATACATGATTTAGCCCACGATTTCATATATCTATTTGTTAAAGTTGTAGAACCATTATAGTTTTAGATTAGTTATATACAGTTTGATATCTGTTTGGAATCTAGGTTTTGTATTGTTTTCAGGTTAAACAATGGATTACGCTGGTAATATTCGAATACAAGTTGTTTTACGTTAAGCCTTTGCTTCATTTGAGGTATCGCGAACTTCCACAATGTACACACGGTTACAAATAGATTCAGTGAGGGACAGATATGGAGGGCTTGTGCCACCTCTGACCTCATTAGCTCCCATTGAACGGTCTCATTACCATGAGTGCTTTTACGCCCCGTACTAGACTAATTGTCGCTAATTGTAATAAGCTTTGTTAAATTAAGCAGTGAAAGAAAATAAGTGCAAGTGTACTAATATACTCGACATCTCGATGTTCATGTATTAGAAGATTCTTAATATAAGACGATCAGAAAAGTTCTTAATTTACGAGCTAAAGTGTATATAACATAAAGGGAAGATACAAATAATGAGTTGAAAGAATATGAAAGTTAATACCAACGTTGAATCCTTCAAAACTAAAATGGGGCATTGCGACTATTCACGTATTGTGGGTTCATAGCCCACTCAGTACTGGTACGATAACTGGTAGAAAGTCAAGTACATTCTATATGATGATTCGCATCATGACATGCGCGTTACGAAAAAAATAGGTCGGATCAGTGTCTGTTACTTACACAGCCTATACTTAAAGGACCTTCAAAATGTGTTCATTTCTACCGTTTACTGTTTTAAGTTTTAAAAGATACTACTAGTACCACTTTCAAAATATATGCTAGAACAGAATCAATAAAAGCTCTAGACAGGTCGAGATTATAGTAGATTACTGAAAGATATCACTCCTATATGTCTCGCCAATACTTCTACCGCGTATCAATTAGTTCTTAATCTATTCCGGGTTATTTCTTTGTAACGTTCAAAGTATTTTGAGATTTTCTTTGAGATGGTGGTCTTTAGGTATACTTATTTGTTTCTTAAGGAACTGTAAATTTTATCAGTAATGTAGTGTAAAGAAATGTTTGGCTTGGATGAACAAATAGCAAAATCTTTAGGAATTTTGAAAAGGATCCATAAGAGTCCGATCTAAAAAAAACTGATTTTAAAATTAAGAAAAATTTATTTTAAAATTAAATAAAAACTTATGCGTAGTTTTATTTAATACTCATATATAATATATGTAAATATTTTATATAATGATTTATTCAATAGCATTGCTATTCTTAACTGGGTTACACAAATAATTTTATTACAAGAACTTAAATGTAATTAAAATTTTCAAATGTGCCTTTGCTACGTTAATTAGTGAACATAAATCTGTTGGTGTATTCGTCACATCTTTGATAATTACACGTTAATGTGATAGAATTTCATAGAAAACCCTGTATGTGCTTTTCTTCTTTTTTCAGCACAACATCAACTCTGCTCAGTTTGCCACTAACGGTTGCGGATACATAGCGTACATGATGCATACTGTATAAATTGAATGAAGATCGAGTTAAAAGTCCAAGCATTGTATGAAAAAATTGTAACTGAAAAATAGTGTAATATGTGAGAACTTGTAGTAAAGGGAGATTGTTAAACTAGTTCTATTACAATATATATCTTCCTATATTTACATGAGGTCGGTAGAGGCGCAGAGGGACAGCGTCTGACTGTAAAACGCGATCAGTTGTGGGTTATGATGGTGATCCTCACTCGGAGGAGTGATTATATTTAAACTATTCTCACTTCCTCGCTCTGGTAAGACAAAGTGCGGCGTTGAGTTCCATCACTCAACATGCAATGTCTCGAATTCGGTGGAAAGCAAAGTATGGAGTACCTTGACGCTAGGAACCCTGCTATGCGGAATAAAAGCGTGAAGCTAATAATAATAATAATAATAAAAAAATATATTTACATTAAACCACTTTTGATTGATCCTACATGATCTAAAAAGCTATTTTATACCATTAAGAAAATAGAAATTACACATATGCATATGTTAATATGGGTGTGTTTGTACTTAATAAACTTGGCGAAAAGAGTTAATAAGATGAGTGAGTGTATCTAAAGCTGCACAGACTTTCACTTGTTCCCGTCTCATACTTAACAGTGGCGACGAAATATAATTAGAAAAGTATAACTTAATTTAAACTTTGTTGACACGTAGCGTAACGTGTATATATTTGAGGTATTTCAATTACATTATTATAAAATATTGTCTTAATGCACTTTATCTCTATATACATTTTGTCCTTTTCTTCACGTACATTTACTTGTAATGATATATGTATAGATAATACATAAATAAAAAAAGGTTACACAATGGTTGAATGGTGGAAAGTGTTTTTGGTGAAACTTATAAAGGCTTTGTGTTCTTTTTAGTTTAATTAAATGATCGTTATATGTTGATAAATATATAATATTTTAGAAAATAGCATAATACTTTTTATACTCTCCGTCGGTTGTTTATGATAGGGTATGGAGATATAAATGTATTGAAATCAAACAAAGTCGGTGCAAGTCATTAGTTTAAATACGAATACATAACTATGTGTATTTCATATAAAATATAAAGATATTTTATTGAGTATAGTACCTGATTTTTAGAAATATATAAACATAGTACAATTTACAAAAGCAACTATTTATATTTTAACCAAATATCATTATGTGTATTAATACCGTAAGTTAATTTTAAATGTTAGAAATTAAATTTATATTTAATTTATACAAATGATAATACTAAAAGTAAAAGTTCATTATGAAATTAAGTGGTTTTATATGCCTTGATATAATGAATTTATAATCAAAAAGTTCATCGATTTTACGAAAATGTACGCTCTTTGCTTATGAATTTGTGTAGGCATTTAGGCAGATTTTACATGTTTTGTTATCACCACAAATGCGTTGATGTCTTTTATAAGAAGCCGTAATTTCAAGCTCAAATAAAAAGTAAATATTGGAATCATATACTGTTTAAATTACTTTCGAATTAGCTTTATATAGTGTAGTATACATTTACAAATGTGTGTATAACTAATATATACATATATAAATTAACATATACGTTGTACATAAGTTCGTATTCAAATATGATATTCTATTGATTACAATAATAGGAAATGAATATTAATAAAACTAGTTAGTTTCTTATTTTCAATAAACAAGAAAAACCCAGTCTGGGTTTTTACGTCGTACGAAACAACGAAATGAAAATTCACTGGACTTTGTAATGTTTTCGAATTTTTACAAAAATACATTAAAATTCTTAAAGATTGTTCAAATTATGAACGACTTCGTTATATATTAATTAATTTTGTAGGAATATCTATATTCATCTTCAATATCAATTATGAACGACTTCGTTATATATTAATTAATTTTGTAGGAATATCTATATTCATCTTCAATATCAATTATGAACGACTTCGTTATATATTAATTAATTTTGTAGGAATATCTATGTTCATCTTCTCAAATATTGTAAGTACTCTAGAAGTTCTAAATTGCGCAATTTACAAATAAACAGTATTGAACAGTTTTAATAACATTAAAATTTAAATACATTTAAAATATTATTAATTTCTTTTAGCGTTAAAAATTAATAGTACTTTTGTTCCAAATTTCTTTACACATGTCTTTCAAATATTATATTTCTTTCACATATTACTTTATACGCCATTATGGTAATATGTTTGGAATATTATACAAGAAAAAACTTTTCATGTGTAAAATCTATTATTAATGAAAGACGTGTCTACATAATTATTAGAATAATAATCATATCTTTTGCAAAAAATGTCCTAAATAAGTATTTGTTTAAGTGATTGACAAAGAGTGCGCTTTATATTGCTATATTTATTATTGTTATAATTGGTTTTAGTAAATATAGCGATTTATGCTTATAATTATTTAAATATTTTGAAATATAAGAACAATTTTTATTTGTCAATAAATCATTCATATATACAAGGGTCATATAATTTAATTGAACATACTCTGTAGATATTATACAATATCATGTATTTACATTACATATATTTACGTTTTATAAATATTTTTTTATCTTATATATTTTTTCATCTTTTTGTTATGATAATGTATGAAAGAAATATCTTGGGACAACGTAGTTATATAGTAATATAGTATTAGTCCCTTCATATTTCTTATCATTATGACTTTTAAAAACATCTCACCGAGGTCAGGATGTTCGCCCAGCGTTTCGTCGATGATGGACTGGAGCCACCAGGGCTCGAGCTCGGCCATCTCGCGGCGCCGACGGCCCCTGGACTCGTACGGCAAGTGCATCCTTTATTGCAGCATCACCTCCCACGTCGCCTTCTACACTTTTCAACGTCAAATTTCTAAAGATTTTCAGCCACTTTGTATATTCAATTAAGTCTTAAAAACACGAATTTTCTTTTGTTTTCCTGTAATTGATGTGATAAACATCAATAATATAGTATTCACTTTCTCTGCGCTTGCGCACGACCTTTAAACCTGGTGAGTAATAGGTTTATTGTCACGTTTGTACCTTCAAACAACTTTTGGCACCGTTTCAAAGTTTTTACACACTTTATTATTCATCGGTTTGTCACTTGTTATAACTTTTTTTTATCACTAGTGAGTATATCGACCGCAAATTAAACATAAAGAGATCTTCCGTTACTTTAAACTATTTATCAATAGAATTATGGGATGAATTTATCAAACAAACAGAACAACTCACTCACGTTTTAGTGTACATTGAACGAAACGATGTAAACAATCACGGACATTTGCATAATTTTTCCTTAAGTCAGTATTTACGTATACTAGCGGGAATCAGGACAGACCTTGAAGTTAGTTTCAACTTGACTTTCGTCATTTTATGTGAGTCACGATTTGGAGGTTGCTACGGAAGTATCCAAAATATCTTCTATCATTCGGAATTCTAGTAAGAAGTTCCTAGAAGTGCGCCTTGTTTTTGCATTATATTCTTTTACGGATACGCGCGCTCTGTCAATATCAGCTGAGCAAGTGTAATTATTTAAGATATTTCCCCGCGCTCTGCGTCAGCGCCGGTTTCCTAATCGAGCGTTATATTTTTTGCAAATGTGAGCGTAAGTCCCGCGGACACAGGTATTTACCGCGTACGGGCCGTGCGGGTGAGTCACGCGGCGTGCGACGGAGGTACGCGTGTTCACCGTCCGCGCGCCTCTCTACTACTGAGCCGCCGCCATTCTGTCACTCGCTGCCTCATTCTCTGCGGACAATCTGTGGTCTGGCCACGCTTCATTTGCCGGGAAAATATGCGCCGCGGTCCTCTCGCTCCGACCTGCGGCACAATGCAGACGTGCGAGCGAAACGTGTGGAAGTTTTATGTGATCTAACATTTTTGTTTGGGTCCATTATTGAAAGAGAAATATAATTATGTTTTTCACTCTGAAATCTAGCTTCATATCTCGCTCTTGTATGCTGCTCGTTGCGGTCAAAGCTGAGAGAGACGTCTATATAATTTAGCTCAAGTCTTCTAAGCGTCTATAAAGTTTCAGCGATATAGATAAGTCTATGTCGAGCTTGTTGACTAATAACTTTAACGTATTGTTTAATTTATTGCGTAATTATAGTATTGGTTTAAAAAAAATCGATTTACCACAATAAACGACCACATTCTGGTTTACTTAATGAATTGTCATTATGATCAAAGTAACGGATAGCTAATAATTGTATGTTAAGCAATATGGAAAATATTGCCACTTGTGTGAATGATTTATTTTTAACTGAGAGATACTGTATTGAGGTTTTATTTGAAAAGTGGTATATTTATGTTATCGTTATCTTAATGTATCACAGGCAGCATTTTCCGCGGGGAGTACTCAAGACGGGTGGGCGTGCGGCTGGGCGTGGCGACCCGCCCCACCGCCCGCGCCCGTAAGACGCGCTACGGGAAAAATTGCAAGCACTTGTTGCGCGGGAACTGGGACCGTCTTGGTAAATATAAGGGCACAGAATAAGTTTCAGTTCTAGTTTCCGGTGTTGAACTTAATAAAGTTTGTATTTAATATATAAACAATTTAATATAATGGCATCTTATTATAAATTTACTTTATTAAATTAAATTAAAAGAAGGATTGGTTGACCTACGTATATTGTTTACGGAAAGTGAAAAAATATAAATAAGTTGGTAATATTTTTATATTAAATATCAAAAATATTTTTGTATACTGTTTTTTTGCTTTTATTGTGTTTGATGGATGAACAAGTATTTTCTTTTACTTCGAGTTTATTGTGAATTTTCGTTTTTCGTATTTCCTATAATATTAGTGTTGTCCCAACTACTCCACAATTAGATATCCTTTGAAAATATAAAATCTTTTAACTAACCGTTTGCTAACACAAAAACAATTCTGGCATTGTATATTGTTTACATGATACTTTGGTATGTGATACGTCACGCGGTTACGTAATTTAAAGTTATTTGAACTTTATATTCATTTTATCTTACTTTTAAATAAAAACAATTAAGTAATAGAAAAATAACTTGAGTTTTACCACCACTAATATAGGGTTTCCCAATAAGAACAATATGTTTTGAAATTGAAATAAAACATGTAATATATGTTCGAATTTCGTGTTCAATAGCTTTATTTGATAGGAAATTTTATGTTATTTATGATTTAAACAAAATATTGTTCAAATGACCTCCACGACTTTTTTTGCACTGGTGAATACGATCGGTCCAATTTTCGATGATTCGGTGCAGCATTTCGGCTGGTATGACCGCTATAGTCGCCCGAATATTGTGTTCAAGGTCTTGAATCGTAGCTGGTTTATTGGCATACACTTGAGATTTAACATACTCCCACAAAAAATAGTCCAAGGGTGTTAAATCAATGTAATGGTGTTTCATGAACCACTCTTGGATTTGACTCACTCCAGCAACGACAATTCTGTTTGTTCACATAACCATTGAGCCAAAAGTGAGCCTCATCTGAAAAGATGATTTTCCTATGAAATTCGGTGTCCGTTTCCATCATTTCAAGCGCCCGATCAGCAAATTCACGAAGTAACCGATGGTCTGCTGGCTTGAGTTCTTGTACTAACACAATCTTGTATGGATGTAGGCCAAGATCCATACGTAAAATTCGCCAGGTTGTCATTCTGGATAAGCCCAATTCTTGTGCACGTTGTGGAACGGAAACATTTTGATTTTCTTCGACACTGGCCGTTACGGCGGCAATATTTTCTTCACTACGGCCTGTCCGTTGTCGTGTTGGTGGTCTACTATCGGGCAGAGAATATTCATTTTCAGTTTTTGGATTATGCGACGTATAGCGAGCTCAGACGGTGCACCATGACGACCATATTTAGCACGAAATGCTCTTTGAGTAGAGACAATACTTCTCGAATTTTGATAGAAAATTTGGACAATTTCCAAACGTTGAGGTAACGTGAACTTATTTATGATTAAATGGAAAACGTTACTGAATACAAAACAATACAAATATCAAATGTTAAACAACCAAAATGGCGGCTGTGATCTATCAAAATCCTATCATCCCTATTGGGAAACACTGTATAACTGAAATACTTATTTTTTATTATATTCCGTTTCGAAAATTTTCAAGTTAAATTTAATTATTAAATACACACAACTAGGTGTATTAAATATGTATTATTTAACTTTTTTTATCAATAATTCTTTTCAGCGTTCTTTTTCCTGATGACACTTCCACCAATCTTCCCAAGCTCTTTATCTTTTTTTGAATTTCACACGAAGTACGGAGTGTCTTGACACTAGGTACTTTCTACCCTGCTTTGCGGGATAAAAACATAACACTAAATTGCCAGAAACACATTTAGCCAACATTATAATTTATAAAAATAAAAATATTTATTATATTTTAACTATAATATATAATTATTAAATAAAATAATATTTGACGTTAATTTTAAAATATTTTATAAATATATATTGTTATACATCTATTTAGTATCTATATATTTATGTAAGTATTGTACATATGGTACAACATATTATACAACACTAGTTAATGTGTGGAATGTTTTAAATTTAAAAAAAAACTGCTATTTAATTATTTAAAAAGTATGTATTATTAATTATTTTCTTATTTAATTTTATTTTTAATTTTTAAAATTATTTTAAAAAATCTATTAATAATTATTTACGGGCTAAGTTAGCAAAAGCCGAGATTGACTGTGCGACACTTACCAACCGTGAAGCACCCGTGCGGTTGCGGAACGGGACCGCACAACCGAGCTACCTTCAGTATGTAATCATTCAATTAAGTGACCAATTTTAAGGGCTTTTAATGTTTACGTCTCAGATTTTTTTTGATAAATATAAATAAAATATTTGTAAAAGTCTGTTTTAAATATATAATTTTGAAATAAAATTAGATAAGCCGTGGTTTTAGTTATAGCTAATTAATATGCAATGCGATATGTTCTTTTATGAAAAATTGATTTCAGATTCAAAGTCACAGACCTCTACACACTTATATATCAAAAGATTTAGCGCTTACTCTTTTTTTTGTAATATTTAAAATGTTGTAAAATATTCATAGCATATTAACAGTCCCACAACGGTTCGACCGCTTCAGCTCGTTCAGCTGTTTCTTAATAATTTCCTATGTTCTTTTCTTATAATATTATTATCGGTAAAAGAACGTTTGATTTTGATTAATTACCCGTGACCTTGTCGTTAAGCAAATTCTTATAAGTGCTTAGTTATGAAAGTTTCTATAAATAAACTATATATAAGTATATATAAACTTTGGACTCTGATTTATGGATAGTGTTAGTTAACTACGATATTTTTTAAGAGGTGAAAGGTTTTTACCTTATCGATCAATATTTGTAAAAGTTTCTCGTTACTTACTGACTAGTGACTGACAGACAATGTTCATTGCTAATTCCTATGAAATCGAAAATTGCTACCGAAACTCAAAAATTAAATAGTATGGTCTGATAACCGAAACTTTGGAATATCTCATCATGAAAATAGTATAATAAAATAATAGCACTGAGTCACGAAAGTAGTATATTTCGCGGCGTCCCCATTTTCATTGCCTCTTAAATTGTTACAGACACAGGCATACGATGATACTAGTTCCCTTACATATTAATTATATGTATGTATTTTTAAAGTGTTATTTCACACTTAGGATTAGAAGACATTTCAAAAAACGTATAAAAATTTGAACGCAGTGGGATTCTAACCCGCGTTTCTTGGATTGCGTTCAAATTTTTATACGTTTTTTTTAAAAATGTTTTAAAAATAGTAAGCATTGAAATAAAATAGCAATCGTTCTTGTTAAACGATTATTTCTTTATAATCTTTAATTAGTAGAAATTTATAAAAATCTCTCTACAGAGATGCTAACAACATAAAAAATTTGTAACAAACGTTTTGACGCAGCTGGTAGTAGAACGCATGGCTTAGCGGTCAGAGCATTGGACGGTATCCAAGAGGCGCGGGTTCAAATTTTTATATGTTTTTTTCAAATATGTTTGCTTACATATCTTCCTGAAAAATCTTTTAAGAAGCATGTTTAGTTTTTAATTCAAATAAAATGTGGATTTGGAAAATTTGAGCGTATTATTCTTATTAGAAAAAAATTGAATCGAGGCCGGTCCTGGCGCAGTGTGACAGCGTCTGACTGTAAACGTGATCGGTTGTGGGTTCGATCCCCACTAGGGTGAGTGATTATATCTAAATTATTTTCACTTTCTCGCTCCAAAGCGAGACAAATAGCGGCGTTGAGTTCCACCATTCAACACGCAATGTCCCGAATTCAGTGGAAAGTGAAGTACGGAGTGTGTTGACACTAGGTTCTTTCTGTCTACCCTGCTATGCGGGATACAAAAAAATTGTATACTATCGCTTCGTAGTAATTATTGACTATCGAGTTCAACATTATGTGTACGTACATTTATTTTGTAAGTGAATCGGGTAAAAATATCATGAAATTTTTATAGAAAATGACCACAGCTTTAAAAAGAAATTTTATCTATACATTTTTTTGCCTTTAAAACGTTGTTTTATGTTTGAACACAGAAAGTTGATTGTGCTCACTAGATGATGGTCTCAACTTCGTAACGGTCCTTGCGAGCTTCCACCTTCGGGTTCAAGAAAAATAAGGCATTTTTATACTTTGGTATATAGTTTGTTTTTTTTTTCAAATTTGAAAAAATATCATACATTAAAATTTAAGACTTACACAAAATTATAAATATCGTACAATTATAATTATTTTAAACATATATAAGCATGAGATATAAGTATTATATAATTAGAAGTAAGCTTCTAACCCATTTCTAATAAGCTTATAATGTTTTAACAGGCTATCTCAGGCCACGTGGCATAATCATCGACTGTAGATAAGTCATGTTTGCGTGAAGTCCGCGCCGCATACAATTTTTGTTTCCACCGCAACGTGCGGTACACTTTTAGTTGGCTTACTAACCTACATGTTTAAGTATGTACACTTCACCATTTTCTTCTTAATAATAATATTCTTTAAAATATTTTTACTTAGCCATCCTGGCGTAGTGAGCCAGCGTCTATGTTCGTTAAAAACGCAATTGGTTGTGAGCTCGATTCCCATTTGGTAGAGTTATGTTATTTAAATTATTTTCATTTCGTCGCTCTAGTAAAACTATGCATGGCATTGTGTTTTGCCACTTAACACATGATATATTGGTTTCGGCCGAAAAGTGGAGAAAAAAGTATCTTGGCAAAAAACGTGAAGCTTTAAAGAAACATTATTAAGTTATTGACAAACTCCCCCACCGCCCTGCTATGTGGATGTAAGAATAATACTCAACGTTAATAAATAACAGCTATAATTTTTGAAGCTACTAATATGCATTTTAAAGATAATTGTGCTGGAAATCCCAGACAATGTTCCCATTTCCTTTCTTATCCTTATATTTAATCCATGGAATAATATAGAATATGTTATCTCTTTTAAAAATTCTTTATAAAAATTTGAACTACTCAACTAAGCTTCTAACTTTATTTCAGCCTTTACTAGATAGCTTTCTTACCTCGCTTTATCAATATTCTAATTCTTAAATATTTTAATAAGGGTTTTTTGTAGACAAAGATTAAGTATTACTGTGTTTATAGTTTACTTTTTTTTAAGTTTTTAAAATTCATAATCTTTCCTTATCAGCAAGTATTTATATCATATTTTTAGTTATATTTTATGTAACTTAACAACTTTGCAGGCTGAAAAACTGAATTTCAGCTGATATTGATATAATTAGTGGTTTTTAATTATATCGACATGAAATAAATATATTATTAATTTAATAAAGTAGCATTATTAATTAAATATGGAAAAAAAGATATTTAGATCACATATAACTTCATAATTTTAAAATTCATTAACTTTGCTCCACCTCATAATGTCTAATGAGTAATTACAACATGGAACATTAATGAATTTTAAAATTATGTATTAATATGTGATCTGAAAATAATAACTGATACGATATTTTATAGAACAATTCAAAATAGAACTAAGTTAATTACACTTGTATTAAGACATATACAGTACTTGAAGTATTTTACATATGAATACTGGACAACCAATCGGCACACGCACACACCATGACGTAACACAGCCAGCTATGGAAATTGTAAGGGAAATTGCAAAGGCGAGCGCTGTCTATGAATTCCTGTGGCGCCTAACAAGCTTGATTGTTTACAAACAAACGCGCCTATACTCTATACACGCTATGTGAATATGTGGTTGAGGAACGAACTTAGTTTCTATTGAGACAAATAAAAATTTATAGTAATATATAATATAAATATAAAAAAATAGTCTTGTAAATATTATTCTAAGTAGATATTATATTAATACACTAACAGTGTTCACGCTTCATCTTAATTGAGTTGGCATTTCATAATTCTAAAACAAGTAGCTTGACTTACTTCTTACTAAATCAGTTATCTGCCAGTGGAAGTCCCCTTGAAATCGGCCCTGCCGTTCCAGAAATTAGCCGGAACCAATAAACAGACAAGAATGTAAAAAATATTTTCATAGTATATATATACTGTCAATACATACAATTATTTTAATATTACAAACAGACTCTTATGTTTTATTGATTCATGTACATAAAGAAAAAACTTTTTCGAATGGAAGAATATAAAATATGTTTGGTAATGATTACAGATTATATATATATATATATATATATATATATATATATATATATATATATATATATATATATATATATATATATATATATATATATATATATATATATATATATATATGACGTTGCTAAGGTAATGCGTATCAACCTGTCAGCGATATTGTATGAATAATGGTACAATTGGGAAGTTTTTGATTTTATTTACTTAAAAACAAATATATATAAATTATTATTTGTTCCTAATTTTAGTATCGTTTTCTTATACGTACCTATAAGATTTTATAATATGTGTATAGATAATGTCATATCAAGATAATGGTCCAATTTAGACATGTTTTGTTTAACGTAATGGTTGTAGGTGTGTAAATTGTCTTTAATTGATTTGATTAGATATTTGATGTTAAGTTGTACCACTCAGCCTACAGAGTATTATGTTTTTTGCACTCTGAGAAAACAATTTACTTTTGCAGTGCTGTGCCATTTTATGGTTTAGCGCTAATTTTCTCTTTAGGTTAAAATAATTATATTAAGATCGATTCTGAAGCAGTGGGACAGCGTCTGACTGTAAAAGGTATCAGTTGTTTCTTCGATTCTCACTCGGGGGAATGATTATATTTAATTTTTACTTTTTTATTTAATTTTTTTACTCGTCCTGTTAAAATAAAGCATGGCGTGGACTTCAGTCACTCAACACGCAATATCTCGAATTCGGCGGGAAGCCAAGTACGGAGTGTCTTGACACTATGTACTTTCTGTTTACCCTGCTATGCGAGACAAAGGCGTGAAGTAAAAAAAATGCAACCTGTCAGGAGACTGTTCGCAGAAAACTTAAAAAAATATCTTACCCGAGTTAGAACTTTTAACTACCGTGCCGTTTACTCGCGGTCTCGCCCCTATTCAAAAGAATTGAATGCAGTTTTGTAAGTATATAATGCCTAGAAGATTATTAAGGGTTGTTAGTGAAACACGCCACGCGCCACTGCTTTGTTTGTTATAAAATAAGCCGCTCAGACATCTTTATCGTCCAGTTCTTCTAATTAAATCGACTGACCGTTTTAATGAATGTTGTGTAATGTTTTGTTATTCGTTAACTAAGAAGCTACTGTCTACTACTGCAACTGTGACAATAAATATTTTAGTTCAATTCTAGGGTTGAATTTTATATTTTTTTTCAAGCTTTTATCTCGAATAAAAGAAGTGTAGATAGGAAATACCTAGTGTCAAAACACTCCGTACTTTGCTTTCCGTTGAAATCCAGACATTGCGTGTTGATTACCGGCTCAACGCCGCACTTTGTATTACCGGAACGGGGCATAAAAATGCCGATGGGGTGAATTCGATGCCTATTCCCTCGAATAGGCATCGGATTCACCACCAATCGCGTTTGCAGTCGAATGTCTCACTGCGCCACGATCAGTCTCACTTGTAATTTTAAAGACGCTTTAAGTATCACATGCATCTTTTAATCAATGTAAGCAAATATGCAACTCTACTTTGATTTATTTAATTATCATTTTCACAATGTTATGTTTAATTTTTCTAAATTTACCGGATGTGTCGGATGAAATATAATATTTTCATAGCCTACGGGAGGAAATAAACTACTTTTTGGACACTATTTTTGGATTATTTTTGGAAATCTTTTTTTAGCTTCACGCTTTTATTCCCCGTAGCAGGGTAAACAGAAAGTACCTAGTGTCAAAACACTCTGTACTTCGCTTGCCACCGAATTCGAAACATTGCGTGTTGAGTGTTGGAACTTAACGCCGCACTTTGTCTTAACAGAGCGAGGAAGTGAAAATAATTTAAATATAATCACTCCCCCGAGTGGGAATCGAACCCACAACAGATCGCGTTATAGTCAGACGCTGTACCACTGCGCCACAACCGACCTTTTTTTTAAAATTATCTATAAATCATAATAAATAAATCTATTAAAGAACGTAAGTTATATGTTAGGATGTGATATTACGGTCTTTGGCACTGGGGACTATTGTGAGCTTCACCCTCCGTACTAAGGCTTCCAATCCCGCAGTTTCTGTTTAATATTGGCAATTTGCGGAACTAGGAGATTTTCAATACCGTGGGATTCCGGTAGATATAGGATCGCGGACATAGAAATTACTATTTATATAAGGCAGAAAAAATTATGCAGGCAAAAAACAACACCTCAATATTTATTTAATTATTTAGTTAGAAAGTACTTGATTAACCCTGTTTGAGAGAAGAGAGAGTGGCGGAGTGGGACAGAGTGGGAATGCGATTTGCTGTGGGTTCGAATCTCGCTCGGGGAATGATTAAATATGAAATTGTATAGGTCAATAATAATAAAATATAAAAGAAATTCAAACTATTATATTTATGATTTAAAATAATTTTATTAAAATGCCACCTTGTTACAGTAGGTTAAGGCTTAGTTTCAACTAGCGCGGTATGACACTTTACCCTTAAAACTTTATCACCGTACCCAGTGAACACAATAAATAATTCAAGTCTTGAAATGAAAATAAAACTTTTAATTATGATAGCAATATTTCTTTCAAATATTTCAATTCAGTGTTCCAAAATAGATACATAGAAACCGTGAAGTTGACAATAGTTTGACGTTTTTGAACATTTTACTAAAAACAAAAGTTATTTTATTCCCCAATCAAAACAACTATTCTTTAAAAAAAACTTTAATACATTGTTTCCCACACAGCATACGTATATTTGTAAAAATATGTCAAATAAGAATAGATTGTAGAACTTTTGCTTGGCAAATAAATTTCTTCCCTTCTTTCTTGGACGACAATATATATCCATTTTGCACAGCGATGTCAGTAAGAAACATATTATGTTATTATTGTTAGTAAAATGCATATTATATAAGAAAATAATTTCTAACCTGTTAAAGATACACGGTGAAATCAGATATGACTAGTTCTACTGAATTCAGATATTATTAGTATTTCTTTATATTTCTTTATATTATTTCTCGCGTTGAGTTCCACCACTCAATACGCAATGTCTCGAATTCGATGGAAAGCGATGTACGGAGTTTACAGAGTACTTGACTGTAGTGTCAAGACACTCCGTAAACTTCCTACTGGTACTTTCTGTCTTCCCTAAAAGCTAACAAAAAATCAATCAATTAAATTATTATTATTTACTTTTAATATTTTTTTAAAAATAAATTAATATTTTTAATTTTCATTTTACAAAAAATCTTTTATTAAAATGCGCTAAAAAGACTACAATAAAAAATATATATTTAAGCCGCTTATTAATCAAGTTATGACGTCAATATACAATTTATACAGATTTAAAAGCATGTCGTTAGTAAATCTAATAGTATTATTTACAGTACACTCAAAAGTACACAAAATTTAAATAAAGCAAATCAAGTTATATAATTTCAATCTTTAATAAAAGCTTATTTTCAAAAGTTTTTATATTTTAAATTAATTTTTTTCTTATCACTGGTCCCTCAGCTTGTCATGTCATTAAAAGCATTATTGTCGTTAAAAATTACGTCACAGTTATAACCATGCATTGTCATCCAAGCTAAACGTGTAAACACAATTTCAGCTCGATCGGTTTAAGATATCCGCTTCAAAATTGAGTTGTAAGATTAGAACTGAATAAACATACGTGAAAAATTAAATAAAGGCTTGTAAAACAGAACATGCAACTTCTTTTTCACTATGAAGTTATGAATTATAAACAAATATAAGTTTCTTAAAAAAAATAGAAGAATAAAAAAAAAGCATTACCTATAAAACACATGAAATACTGACAAAGAAGAAAAATACATGCCAAGTAACTTAAAATATTGAAATATAAGTTATGACAACTGGGTCATAGGTCTACTATAATATTTATATTAAAAGTCTATACATCCACTAATCAAATTTTTCCAAGGAGCTTTGTATAGTTTAAATGAGGCTTGTTGTTTTTCTTGGTTTCACGTTTCTATCCTGCATAGCAGGGTAAACATAAAGCATTTAGTGTCAAGACACTCCGTGCTCCATTTTCCATCGAATTCGAGACGCTTTGGTCTTAGTGGTATAACCAAAGCGTCTCGAATTCGACAACAATTAAAAACTTTGGAATTAAACTTGGGAATGCTTATTAAGTATTTACCGAGTTTTTTTTACATTTCATTGTAAGCAAAGCAAAGAAACGAACTCAGACTAATAAGTCTGAGTTCGTTTCTTTGCAACTATACAAAATTAAGAGAAACATTTAGTAAGAAATTATATTTACTGTGGAGTAAGGTAGCGAATGTAATTTAAAGTAATCGTTCCTAGTGAGAATCGATCCCACAATCATCTTTACAGTCAGACTGCGTGAGATCGGTATAACTGTTAAAACCGAAAATGTTTTAGAATATCGTTTTCGTCAATTGCCTCGGTATGTTGAACTTAAAAAAACAGTTTTACTTAAAGATCTGCCCTCTATTGTAGTTTTATGGTAGCATATTGTGTCTGTTGAAGTTTACTGCCATCTATCGACAAATAAAAGCACTACGTCAAGGTACAGTTACTGCAGTCATTTGATGTATAACCTTTTTATTTTTATCAACAGATGGCGCTGTACAGAAAAAAGTAATTTTTATTAAGATTCGTTTTAAATTTTTTTTTGTTCTAGCGCTGAATAAATTTATTTTATTATATCAATTGTTGTATAAAAAATGAATTATATTTGTAAAAGTAAAAGTATATAAAAGTATATAAGTTGTAAAAGTATAATTTAAAAAATATTAAAAAACAATTAATGGCCTACTAATTTGGTTAGGTAGGACTTGAATCTTTATGATAATTTTAAAAGAAACGGATTCACGGTTTATTCAGTATAGTCAGAGACAATCTAGTGTCAAAAAGTGTCTTGACACTAGATTGTCCTTTGTCTGATTTCCGCCAGAAATCTTGCGAAATTGTGTGTTGGGTGGCAAATTTAAAGCCGCGTTTACCAGAGCGGAGAAATGTTTATAACGTTTAAGTTTAGTTTAGTTTAGTTTACGTTTCTAAATTTCGCTGCTGCATATGATTTTAATAACGACAAAAATTATCCGTACAAAGTCGCAAACCGTAGAAATTACGAATTTGTGAAACAAATAAACGTTCTATAAAGTAATTTGTTTAAAATAAATAAAATATTAATAACTTATTTAATTATTAAATGTCATTTAAAACTCTTAGTGTAAATCAGAAATTATAATAATATAATTCAAATTTGTATGGTATGTTATATTATAAGAACGTTTTAAAATTTAAGTAAGCTGATAAAAAATGATTTCTAAATAAAAGAATATTTCATATAAACGACGATTTATTGAACATAAACATGAAGGCGTAGCGCTGGAGACACGTGCAAAACAATATCGCTTTCTGCGGCGTTCTACTATAAATCAAGTGAGCATTATAATAGTAGGCATATTCGAGTGTCTATATTGTCCTTTTATGGATGTTATGCCATTCATTACAGGCCATTAAACTTATTATAATACTTTTTGCCAACTTAAATCGAACCCCTTATAACTGAGCTCGATAAAATTTCCCTTTTAGCAAAGTAAACTCAAGAGTGAATTTAAGATGGTTGGATGTGCCTCGATGTTCTTTGTTAGGCAGCGACAAGCCATTGATAAAAGATAATAAATGGTGAATTTCAATTTCAAAGAGTATGGTTTTATTCCTGAACAATACGTTATGATCGTTAGGTGTTAGTAAACATAGATATATATAGGTCTGCGGATTTTAAGAAATTTCAATAGAGCATGGTAAAAAGTTGCCAGGTCATTGTGGCGCAATGGCGTGGTGGTTGAGGGTTTTATCCCGACTCAGGGTAACGATATGTGGTATGATGAAATCAGATTCGTCACTCAATATGCAATGGTTAGAAATGACAGAAAGAGTATAGTTCAGTCTTTCAAGACGTATCACTAAAATTTTTGCCTATGCTTCAATATAAGGGAGATATGGCAATATATAGACGCTGAGACATATAAATATATATTTAACTTCCTTATAATAGTGTTATAGCTTATAATCTAATTTCAGTACTATTTTCATTGTAGAACACACTTAATTATAACTATATATAAAGCAGTTTCGTTACTAACCAGATAAATGACTTTTATCATACAGAAAAAAATAGGTAATATAAATTGGGAAGTGGAAGGGATAATCCAGGGAGTAATTTTTAAATCACTACAAGGATTTCTTACAGTTACCATATAATCGCAAAATAATCGAAAAACGTATACGCAACGACTAGATAATATATAAAAATGTGCTTCATAATTGTTCCCGATGTTTACTGAGACATTCTATTTAAAGTTACGTGAACTAACGCCGAACTATCGCTAAGCAAATTGACGATAATATGTAGAATCCTAACTTATCATAGTACCTAACAAGTGTAAGAAGTAAGCGGACTTATATCACAATTTTCCTAGTAGAATTAAAAATTCTTTTATAAATAAGCCTATTTTCTTTCATTATACCAGACACTTTCTGATTATCCTTTTAAGAGGTATCTGAAAGGAAAGCATAAATGATATAACTAGTTGAAATTTTACTCAATATAACGTACCAGTCCTTTGCTTAGCGTATTTGTAATATATTATATCCAAAATAAATTAACAAAAAATATATATATTTTGAAAATTTGTTTTTTATTATTTTGAATACTGCATGGCAAGGCAATTCAATAATATCTAAATGTTATGGTTTTATAATCCTACTAGAGGTCTGTTCGCGGCTTTACCTGTGAAACGGACACTGTATATAAATATTTCATATTTAATATGTGAGAGCACTGTGTTATTACAATACTGGAAGGGATACGTTCAATAAATAATGTATGGAAGAATATTTATCACGGTACTGAGCAGAAGCTTTGACCTTAATGATAGTGTGAATCGGCCTTATCGAACTCAAAATGGCACTAGGTATCACTGACGTTTTGCTAATAAAATTATAGTTAGTATCTATAAATTAAAAAAAATACTTGACAATTTGAATTTTGTGGATATATGTTACTTGAAATGTTTATTTTTTTATATTTTATGATTCAGATAACCTTTTAATTGAGTCTACCGTAAATCTAACCAAAATATTTATATACATTTATATAAACATATACAATCCCAGTTAGTACACTAACCTTGAAATCTCGTCATCGCCTTTTAATATTTAAAACATGGAATTATTTCATATAAATTATTTCAAACAATTCAACGGTAAGGAATAATTTACGTGTAAGTCAAATAAAATGTAACTACATGTCATATATTCAAAAAAGGGCAATTTATTTTTAAATATAGAGAAATAGCAAAAAATATACACAATTGCATGTAAATAAAAGATTTCGGCAAAGTAAATATTTGGATGGTGAATCTCAAAATATTTTATGACTATTTCTCTGGGTACGAGCAGAGTCACGCCCTCTGGATGCACAATACGTAGGTTACGCGTTACCGAACTACAAATTGTTATTTCCACGTCATAAACTTTTCTAAAAGTAAGCCTAAAGAATGGTTTGCTCGCCGACCATTAATCTCTTGCTATGAATGAAACAAGCAGATGCACTGGTGTAGCAAAAAGCGACGTCTATATCAATTTTTATGATTTTTATTATATTTGTTATATATCAAATATCGCAAAAACTTGTTAATGTGTTGCAATTCATACGTTTTTGTGACGATATCTACGTTTCTACGTTTAAAAGTTTGGAATCTATTGTCTTGCCTGCTCAGTTAAGTCTATATTTTTTTAGTACAGTTTAAAAAATCGCAATCGAAATCATATTAGGAACCTAACCTAATATAAATAACTAATTAAAAGTTTACTTTCTTACCCCTAAAATTAAGAAAGTGAGTTAAAACGATATATTCTTCAATTTCCGCCAATTTCAATAGTAAAAGCTTGTTGGGAGCAGGAACCTGAAAAGTACTGCAAGTATAACCGACTAGTAACGTAAAATAGTAATATCTATTTTATTTACAGTATATAATTAATTAATTTTTAATATACGTATGACACCTACATGTTATCTGTATGCTATATGGTTTATTGGCTATAGATAATTTCAATATATAAATATGCTTAAACCAGCAGAAATGAAAATCAACTAGTACTGCTGTTAACACGAAAACTTTTAAATTATAGGAATAAATTATTATATGAGTTTCTGTTAAAAGCAGTTCGAGTTAACCCGTGTAGTAGGGTAAACAGAGAGACTGTATCGTCAAGAAACTAATGTAGAATGTACGTTTTTCTATGTTTATTTATCAGCCCATTCGACTGTATCAAAAGATTAAGAGCTCTTGACAATAAACGGGGCTGGCGGTATAAAAAAGTTTGCTCTTTTTAGCGGCATCGTTGTATCCACAGCGCGACAGATGTCCAAATTGTATCTTTTTATCTCATAAAATGCTTAAAACGTATTCATTGCAACAACACCTACGTAAGAAGCAGTATTGTGAATGCTAAACAAAGACGGATAAATGTGACGTGAAATCTCTTAGTGAAGAAATAATCCACTTAGAGGCATGTCGTCGCTTTTGTCAAAATACAGAGGTACGGTTCATTGAATCTAAAAAACATCGCTGCGGGACACCTTGTGTAAGCAAACAGAGCTTAAAGGGTCTTCTATGGAGGGAATAGATTTGCTTAGGTACATACCTATACAAATAATACCTATATATGTTTTCAGATTCACGCTTTCATGCCGCATAGCAGGGTAGACGGAAAGTACCTAGTGTCAAGACACTCCTTATTTCAATTTCCTCCGAATTCGGGACTTTGTGTGTTGAATGGTTTCCACCATTCAACACGCAACGCCACACTTTGTCTCAACGCCACACTTTGTCTTACCAAAGCGAGTTAGTTGAAATAATTTAATATCCTTCCTCGATATAACTCCCCCGAATGGAAATCGAATCCATAACCGATTGCATCTAGAGTCAGACCCTGTCCCACGACCGCTATAACGTGTATATTATTATAGTTTTATAGTGGAAAGCTTAAGGTTTTCGTTGTCTAATTTTGTTTAGTTAACAATTAAGATACTTTAAGTTGTTTTGAAAGTACACGAAAATATGTAAGATGACAAATACATATATTCAAGTGACTTGACAAAAACTCATCAATGTGTGTCATTTATCATGTCAACACTCAAATTATTGCATTATAAACTCTTTTAAATGAAACTCTTTTCATGTAGTCTACCTGTCTCCACAACCAAAATCGACTTCTCTAAAGTGTTAGTAACGCAATGATAGAAACGATTGATCTGTTTATAACAGTTTTATTTAACATTATTAGATAATGTTACTACACTCTAATTAAACAAAAGAAACGTTTCTTCAGTAATGCCATTATTAAGACAGACATTGAAAATGGTTTTATTTTGCACTAAGTTCCTTCTGCCCTATTTCCTAAATTGCAGAAAACAGAATGATGGGTCACGTAAAACGAGAAAGTCTAATGAGTCAAAAAAATAATATTATTTTCTTTTGGCCCATTACTACTGACTTTGTAAGCGTCACCGGGTTTTGATGGAGGCCGACCTGGTAGAGCTCTGACCTAGACGTGGAGATCTCGAGAGGAAACCATTAACTTAAAATACATTGGGCACTTTCAGTGAGGTGCGAACCTCGGCTTGTGTACATCGTTGATAGTGGGGGACTTGCCTGACCGGATCAGGACTATTAGCATCGGGTGGTCCTCGCCAACCGACTCGAGACTCAATCCTGTGAAGCTCACAGTAAGTAGTAACAAAACGTTGTAATTTATGACATTATTATTAAATAAATTAATTTCTAACAGGACAGGGTCAGAATTTTCTAAGAGGTTTAAATACATTTTACTAAAGTTGCTAAGATACTATGAGGCCATCGTGGCCCAGTCTGACATTTTCTGACTGTTAACGCGACTGATGATGTGTGGAATGTCATTTGGAGAAAGGAATATATTTTTTAAATATATTTTTTAATTCTTCGATCTGGTAAGACAAAGTGCCGCGTTGAGTTCGCCACTCATTACGCTCTGGATTACGTGCGCAAAGCTTTCAACATAGTGAATATAGGTTGTCTTGACTACCCTGCTATGCGGGATAAAGCGTGAACCTGTGTTTTTTTTACTAAGAAACTGATATTAGTATATGTCACTATGTAGGTACAGCTATATACCTATATACATTTAAAGCGAATACAAAAGCTTTACATAAATTTGATATATGGGATGTGTTCCATTTTATAATTCGAGTAACCCACTAATCCCCAGGGTTGGTCATTAGATTGAATAGAATGTCACTAAGCACTAAAGGCCATTTGACCACATCTCGTCTATTCACACCGTTTACAATACTGTTTTTGTCATCGCTTACTAACGTTAATATCTTGTTCAACACTGATTTATGTGAATATTTTTTTTATATATATAAGAATATGCGATATTATTCTTTATGCTAGAAGTTATTAAGATATATTTTTGTATGAGATGTCTTCTGAGAATTGCATTTATATTTTCTATAGCGCGGTCAAGTGAATGGATCGAATCGAAAAGAGTGCAAAGAATTTTTTTGGAAGTGACGATTTCAAAAAAATTAAGTGTACAGTTTGTGGCTATTTATAGCCCATTTCGATGAAAATGATGATGGATGGTGAGAGTCTAGTCACACTGAGTGATTGTACTTTCATTCAAATTAATATGACTAATGTTGCTAGTATACATACTTCTCTTATGTCTATGTAGTATGATTTTTTTGCTTTAACGTACAAATTCATTTTAGTACTGTAGGTACTTTTAATTATCTAGAAAGAATATATTTTGAGTTAAAAGTGATGTGCTGATAACAGAATAAAAACCATAAATAGATAATATCTGACCGACACCTACTTTTATGTAATTAAACATTGACGTCGTCGAATAGAAATTTTCTTCTTTAAAGATATGAAAATATCAATCACCTGAGAATACCTACATACAAATAAATATACCCCTCTAAAGTAAGATTGTCAATAAGTAGTTCTCCTATTATTTTTTTTACATTGAGATCAGTTACTAATATCTAATTGAACTAGTTGATTTTGTTCTTGAACTAAACTTTGATTATAAAGCGATTTATAGCTTTATAATCAAAGTTTAGTTCAAGTTCATATTAAATAGCTTGAACATAGGAAAATAATGTATTTATTAAAAATAGGCTTACATATTATTAAGTTTTAATTTCCCAACTTTATATAGTAATAAAAAAGAGAAAGCCAGAGCGAACCAAATATCCGTTTATTCGGCACATCCCTGGATATCGAAGGTGAACTTAAAGGGGTTAAGGGGCTTAAGCCAGTGCTGGCGGCGTATAGAGGCTTACTGTGATTTACTCGTTACGTCGCCTCGCGGGCCGCGCGCCCGCCTTTTTTTGTTTACTTAACGGATCACGGGTTACCCTTTATTGGGTAAAGTCGGAAAACTGATATCCCGCGGCATAAAGTTCCGCGGATTTGTATCCATTTGCTTGTATATGCTATCCTGATCGTTTCTTAAACTAAATGTATTATTATAGAGAACTTGTTTAAATAATGCGATTTGTAGATAACATAACAGTTTTTTTTAATTGACTTAAATCTATTCATGTGAGATTTATTGAGCAGTTAGTAACTGGTGTCGACATAGTGATGTGTCTGCCGTGTTTATATATAATACGGAACGGAAACTCAAATTATATTCTTATAATTTTATATTCTTATCGACTGAAGTTATTTATATGAAACAAAAATGCTGAATATTATTATTGCTTAATGCTTATTATTTCTTAATTTTTATTACAATGTTAATAATTAATTTCTAACTTTTTAACTAGAGCACATGTTGTCCGTGCCTTATGTTAGCTATTTATTGCTTACTATCTTTTTTTTGTCACCCAATTAGACTTTGAACTAAGATTTAAATAACTAACTTCTACTTATGCCGCGTAACCGGTTTATCCGTGATAACTTATGTGATATCCGTAACGTGATATCCGTGTTATGACATTGTTGCTTTTTGCCCGAAATCTAGACATTTTGTATTAAGTGGCAAACTCAACTCCACTATTCTGTTGTCTGACCACAGCGAAAAATAAAAATAGATTTTAAATATAATCATTCTACCGAGTGGGAATCGAATCTACAATCAATCGCGTTTACATACGACGATAAGATACTGATCGACTGCGCCACGATGCCCTTTAATAATTTAAAAACAATTGAATTTTAACGGTTGGGTTCATATAACGCAATTCAAGTTTATAGCTCAAATTGGCCACCCCTAATCTGTGTCAATATAAAGTTGGTACGTGCTCCTATTCTGTAGGTTAGTGTTATAGTGGAGAAATAAGCGGATTGGAAAGGCCACCGGCTACCGGCCCGTTTGACTCGACGCCACCGAACTTCTTTCAAACACCCTTTACACAAATTGATTTTAAACGACAATTTATTTCCGCCTCATATCGCTGATCCGATCTTTCTATGAGTTTTATGGGCGGCCTTATGCAGAGTTAAGGAAGCCCGAGTTATAAAACGGTTTATTTCTTTTCAGGATAGTACCTAGGAACCCCTTAATTATGCTCCACCCCGTGAAATGACACAGAATAGTAAAACTTTTGCACAATATAAGTAATTTTATATTTCCTTGAATTTTAAAGAGTATATCTCTTTATTTGCAATAAACTAAGTTTGCAAATAGACATTTTAAATTACAAAAGCCGTAAAAATACTAATATGAAATGGTGACTAAAGAGTTATAAAACTAAAGGCTAACGGCAACTACAGAATTTCATCCGTAATTCTATAGGTAACGGGTTTTTGAAATAAAAGTTGTGCTCCGGCGGAATTTTACCCTTTTGCGAATTTGTGCAAATTACTTTATGAGCGCGCATTCAATGGAAGTTTTTTTTTGATGTCGTTTACAATTGCAACGAGATGGACTTGTTGGAAAGTCGACCTTAACGCGTAACATTCTGATGACGTTCAAATACGTCGTCAAAGTGCCAAACCGAAGTTAACAGTTAACTAATATAAATAGTAACCCTTCGGTGGTACAATGTTTGCCGCTGAAAGGTTTATTTTATTACCGACGACTTCTACCCTTCATAATTGGGTAGGTTGCGCAAAAGACGCTTTTTTGCGAAATTTCTTTTGTTTTATGCGCCCATAACTGTGCTTTTAGGAAATAAGCATCTATAACATTTTATTTTATCCAATTACATTCATAGAAAAAAAATATATATAATTAATTTTCAAATGTGTAGGTGTTTTATTTACGGAAGCTTTTTAGTATTGACACTAATTGTCTAATTGATATCTCAATCGGGTGACAGTATCGAGAGTAAATAAATTCAACTGCACAGCAGGGCCCGTACCTGCTTGGTGTGAGCAAACTATTAGAGGGCGGATTTTTTGCCTTTTTAGATTGATACTTTTTGACCGCAAAGGTTTTCCAGCGGGGGGCGAAACCGACAGACGTTGTTTTTTCTTTTTCCTAGTAACTCGTCGATTGAAATGTCAGGATATGTCGTAAGTGTCGCACAGTCGGGGAACGCAATAAAGATAATGTAAGTGTCAGTACGGTGAAATATATTTGAAGTAATAAAAAATACGGTAGCGTTACAATAGCGATGTCTTATCGTTGTTAGCAACCAAGTGTTAGTAGTTAAGTTTAATACCTTTATATTTAACTATAATTATAAAGATAAAGTACTTAGTTTTACACGAAATATAGATTTTTTTTGCGAGATTTATGTAGATGGGAAGATAGGATTGTTACCTACAGTTTGTAATTTCAAATTTTAAAGTCATATCATAATCATAAGGGCATATGGCATTTAAATCATTTTTATAGTAGTTTAAATTACATTAGCTATAATGCTTTTTTGCACTCTTAAATTTTTCTCATATGTCAGAGTACATAGAGAAAACCTCGAGTAAAGACTCTTCTTTCATGTTTTACGCACGAGAACATAGACCTGTGCGGTCTTTCCATAATGGGGATATCAAAATAATTTAGATGTACTTAATCACACTCTCATGTGGGAATGAAAGCAGCACGCTTACATTCAAAGGCGGGTCCAGTGCGGCGCTATGGAGTAGATATAAATATTTTACTATTTTTAAGTGTTATTCCATTCTTAAGATTACAAAACATTTTTTAAAAAATAGTAAAATAGAGGCCGGTCGTGGCGCGACCGGTCGTGGGTTGGATCTCCATTCTACGAGTGATTATGTTTCAATTATTTTCACTTCCTCGCTTTGGTGAAAAGCGAAGTATGAAGTGTGTGGACACTATGTACTTTCTGCATACCCTTCTATGCGGTTCGCTTTTAAGTGAGAAGCTGAAAATTGAAAAACATTTTAAAATAAATAGCATTCTGTAAAAGAAATTTGTAAAAATCTCTCTACAAAGATGCAGACAACGTAAATAAGTTGTAACAAAACGTAAAAGGATTTCGACGCAGCCGGTACTAGAACGCATGGCTTAGCGGTCAGACCGCTTGAACGGTTTCCAAAAGGCGTGAATTCGAATCCCGCTGCGTTCAAATTTTTATACGTTTTATAAAAACATTTTCTAGACATAAATATATAAAAAACGTAGAACATATGAGTTTTTTTCAATTCGCCTAGTAATTATATATATACTAACTTCCTTATTATAATGGCACCTATTTTTAATTAAATCATTAAAAACATAAAGACAACATTTTCAACAAATCATAAGCTAGGCCACACATTACGATCAATAACAGTAAATTTCTATAGCGTGTTTAATTACTTTTATTTTCATCAAATATTCCGAGCTAATTATGTATCGTTTATTTTTACGAGCATCGGAAGACGTATATCTAGCCCCGCCTTCAGAGAATAGGTACCTATCTATTTCGTTTAGTGGATAACTAAACTTATTTAAATGGAGACTATTTGGTCGAATAGTAAACAAGGGTAATTAAATGTATACCATTTCTTAAATTATCGCCGGCTAATGCACTCTAAAATTAGTGTGTCGAAACGATTGTTATAATGGTTGGTTTATATGCGGTGTACTGAAATATTTTTTGTCTTCAAAGTAAGAGAAATATAAATTGTCTATATTTTTAATTATTTAACGTATATTATATATAAAACGTATTTAAAACGTATTATTTTTTATGTTTGTGCGATTCTACTAAATGAATTAAAAGTTGAAATGTATAAAAATACTAGTTGTTTACAGTAGTTTTTTGTTTATATAATAACAAAAAAGGTTGCAGTTAATTATTGTTTTTTTTACAGGTAGTTATAATATTCATAATGTGATATCTTGCATAATGTGATTTTAATTAATTAAAAAATGAAATATTGTTACGGCAGAATATAGTATGTGTGAACCATGTAACTCTTCCTTTACATTTTTGTATAAGCTACAAGCGAGTAGCACGCGGCAGCTTCAAGGTGCTTCGAGTCGTAAACTTTTATCACTTCTAATAGGCGCCCGCACTGATTTGTGTGACACCACCTACAAACTCTTATTCATCCTTCTAATACTGGAGATAAAATAGCTGATTAGTTTTAGGCTAAATATTTTTGTGAATAATAAAGTTATAAAAACAAAAAAAATGTTGAAATATACGAAAAAAATATATTTTTGTAGGTAAATTGTAAATAAAATATTTTATTTTTAAGTATATTTTTTAAACGTCTATGTAATTAATTTCGTTATCCGTTTTAAAAGATGTGGATTTTATAATAATTTAAAAGCAAAATCTCATCACAATAACAACACGGATGCGTCGCAATTCCCAGGGGTAAGGTGGAAGTCATCGCATTTCCGAGTGTTTTTGTCACGCGAATAAATTACACATAATATTTATAGTTAAAATATCATTTGTTGAAATTGAGCCAAATTTCCGGCGCGGGTTTTCAACGGAACTTGCAAAAAGCGCCATAAATTGGCAAATAATCCCCCGCATAACGCAACCTTTGTTTGGCCACACGTGCTTTTAATATCTGGCTGGTATCGCGATCACAAAAGCCGGATTTAGTCTTTGTACGCCACCTAAAGTAAATATATCGTAAAAACATCTTCGAATGCGTTCGCGATGTGGAATGTGTAAAATATTTCTGTTAATAAATTTTATTAAACGCTCGTGTATAAAGCGTTTTGTTATCCAGCGTTTGCCGGGCTGTCATCGTGACAATCGTGCGCGTCGAATTTGTCATGAAACTATGGACATTGTTCGCGCATCAATGCCGTGTGAAGGAAGAGCTTCCGGCCCGCTCCGGTGCGATCGATGCCCCCGGCGATATCTTGCCATCGATATTCAATATACTACTGTTTTTCATACCTTTTAAAAATGTTCGCTATTCATACGTTGTACCCATGCGGATATCTCGAAACGTATTGTGAAACAGAGTTTTACGATCTTAAATAATTCACTTGCTATGAAAATGAAGAAATCGTACTATGTATTTTAAGTTTGACTTCATAATGTTATAAACTATTTATACAGAGCCAATTGAAGCAATGTCTATGTGTACATAAATATAAGCGTGAGGATACGTTTAATGAGATTTGTACTCAAAATTATAGTGATTTTCGGAATAATTCCAAAAATAAATTACAATTTGGTGCAAGTGTAAGTTTTAAAATACAATTTTAAAATTAGTGTCCACATGCATGGAAAATATATAAATTAACACTGTCATATTAAAAGTTAGTTAAAATAAAAATTACAGAAATTATTACATCTTGCTTGAATATGTGGATTTTATGAATTTTTTTACTTCCATATTTGTTATATTTTTATTTAATGTAAATAAAATTAAAATTAACATTAGAAAAAACATTTACTACATATTTATATTTTAAAATAATTTTTAAGTATCTTAGTTAGTGTCACCATAAAATAAACAGCTTCACGGGCAGAGAGAGAGACCTATGATTAAGACACTCCGTTTTTCGCCTTCTGTCCAAGATCACAGTATTAGGTCCCTATATTTTCGTTCGGTTGCAAAATATATGTTGATTAAACATAAATAACTAATAGAACTACTTATAAATCAGTATCAATCCATAAACCTAACCCATTAAACCGACTGAGCTATAAAGTATACGTCTGACTCTACAAATATGAAGTTGTAATTACCCTGTAAGCGCGATACTGACACGCCGTTATGTAATAACGATCGGTGTTTTATAAGCCTACGACCAGGGCTATCACTTCACAAGCACTTACTAACAAACAATCCGTTCTGGGATTTTGAAAACAAGAAAAAATTTCAGCCATGTGTCGATAGACATCGACGAGGGCGACCCGTTAAAAAAAAACTGAAACCACTCCGGAACAATCGAAGCGGACTTATAAAATATGTATTTCGCTGCTGGCTTTTCAAATTTGCACTCGTATCTACTATTTTGACCGCGATCGGAATTTTTTATGAAAAAAAAAATTATATACGCACATTGTTATCCATCTATTTGGCTTCGTATCGGACGAGCTTCCTGCTATGTTGTGATGTGGAACAAAAGCCTTTTAAGGCTACATTTTTGCTTTTTTAGTTACAAATATAGATGCTTATGGTATACTGAAAAAGTGTTTGTTATTCACGAAAAATCAATAAAAAGGCATATATATCTATATTTTTGTATTTTTATTGAGGTTAAAGTCGTGTTATATTTATTATTGCCAGTGCCAACATCTAAATGTTTTGCACTAACAAGTGATATGATCAAAGTTATAAAATACTTATCGTTAGCATATTAAAGTGCGTCGGACGATTTCTATAAACTTTTCATGGCCAGAAAAACTGTTCATTTATGTAACAATAAAATTATTGTCGTGGCCTGATACATTTCTAACTGTACATGACAATGATCAATTCAAATCCGATTGAGGGAAAAGATTATATTTAAATTATAATGATTTTCCGTATAGTAATTATAATGTGTAGCCCGTCGTGGCACAGCGTCTGACACTAAGCGCTATCGGTTGTGGGTCCGATTACCACTCGAGGGAGTGATTATATTTAAATTATTTCCATTCCTCGCTCTGATAAAACAAAGTGCGACGTTGAGTTACGCCACTCCACGCACAGTGTCTCGTATTTAGCGGAAATCGAAGTACGGAGTGTCTTGACACTATTTACTTGACTGTCTAGCCTGCTATGCATTCCGCAAAACCTGAAGTAAAAAAAAACTTGTAATTGAATCATGATAATTAATAAGATAATAATTCTGGCTGAATGAAAATAAACAGAACAAAGTGCATATGTACACATATAACACTTTTCTCTCACTTATAAATGCATGCAACATGCAAATATTATAGAGAAATACTGTTATCTAATATATTAGAATTTCTTAGAAGTATTAACGTTTTGTTATTGGTTTTATAATAATTCAGATACCTTTTAGATTAAACACAATACATTTTTTACTCAAGAGGTGACAGCGCACATTCATAAAATGGCACGATCTTGATGTCTGCATTTCCTATCTGCTGATAACTAAAACAATATGAATAAAAAAAATAAAAAACATGCCATTATGTTCTGGTCATTAATTATTAAGTAGTCACTTGATGTGTTAGATTAGGGCTATACCAATATTGCCATCAAAATATTCAGGTAGTTGACGTGATCTTTTTAAATATATTTTAATAAAATTATTTAGTTTTTATGTTCAATAGAAATATAATGCTATGTGAAAAGTTGATGCAAAAAGTAAGGTTTATTATGTGTTTAATATAGTTATAAAAACAAACATTCATTTATAAGTGATTTATATAACATAAAACAAGACACGTACGTATGTATGTATGTTAATACATTTATTGATCTTTATTCCGTAAAAAATGAAACTATTTGCATATTTGTTTTTTTTTTCAGACTAATAAAATTCATCCAAGTGTCAGTGCATATTTTAAAGGTTGTATTAATAACGCGGCCGCCGCCGGAGCGTCGCCGGGTTTCGACTGCCGCATTTATTACCGAGCCGACCAATCCGAACGTCATTTTTAACCGTCATCGGTAATTTGCCATTGTTTTGCCCGCTGACGCCAACTTTTTTTTACTTGAAACCATAAAATAGATAAGTTTTTATAGCACGAGCAGCCTTAATTGATCATAAGATGATACACACTCTCAGAATTTAGTTAAAAACGGACGTCAAATAAATGATATTGCAATTAATCATTTATGCGTTAGGAGCCATAGATTTATCGTTTCGAAGGCAAAACGACAAGTTCGATCGGAGAACTAGGCGGGAGGACGGTGCGCAGAGCCGTGATTCTCCCCGAGGTCGTATCGTGTAACGCAGCCAATATGTTAGGCGCTACGGCGTCGTAGGCATCAAGGCAGGAGCCTGGGCTGCTATAAAGCACGGTGCAATAAAGAGAATGGATGCCGCCCATCGGCAGGCACCGGCCGCCGGCAGGATTACCCGAATCGCCACTATTTATCGCTCGAGCCTTGCGCCCAGGTGCCATCAATCTATTTAATGATCGGGTCAGCACATACTCTCGGTCTTTTTGCCACTAGCGCCCGCCGGCGCACAAAACGAAGAAGCAAAGGCGGAGACCGGGAGATGGACGTTTGATGAGGCGCTTTTGTGTCGATCGTTGGCGTTAAAAGGGTTTTCCGACGCACTATCAGCAGTTATGTATTGAAGGTTTTGCATATTTTTTTACGCGACACGTAGCGGCTTAGAAAATTGACAATATCTGTTCCAAAATTTTGTTGTTTATTTTTATATTTGAGTGATTACAAAGTATGGTTATTCGAATAATTTTATTTTGTAATTTGAGTTTGTTTTGATTGTAATTTTAGGAGGGTCCATAAAATGGCTGTTGAATCTTAAGCGACCGGTCAATGGCACTACAGATATGGTTAAGGTACAATAGCGTCCAGGGAGCGCGGTCATACATCTGTCCGGATCGTGCGCAGAGCAATGGACACCAGGATTTGACGGCTCTTAACTCAATGTTCACCTCGGCTTTGTCTAAATGATCTTTGTGCAGTTGATTTGGAACGACACTGCTGCCAAGCTGATTGTGATCCGTTATGGTTACACTCGACATTGACGACTTAATCGAGGTTATAAAAGTATTATTAAAATATCAATAGACAAAAGTTATTAATGACTTTATATTATTTCTGGTATAAGAAATATGAAATATTTAAGTAGTTGGTGTTTTCATTTTTGCATTCACTTAGATACTAACTTAGGATTTATATATAGATACTTATTATATTTTACTAGATGTGGTTATATGTTTTTTTATATGCAATCATAAACTTGTATTATAAAAAATCTGGGGTTCGTATAAAAAAACATCAAAATTATTTTGAAATCATGCATAACAAAATAATATTTTGAAAATAATTACAAAAAATAATTAATAGAGATTGACGGTCTACCTAAAAAAAGGCATACTTAAGGCATTGGGCATATACATACATATGCATAAGACTTGGACATTCAAATATATTTGGCATCGTTATAAAATTGAAATTGTTTCCATTGCTTACAAAGTATCGTGACCGGTAAAAACCTTTAATGCTAAGGTATTGCTAGTGGAACAATATGATTTGCTACACTTACTCATTTATTAATGATAAACTTGGAGGGTAGCTTTGTAAAAATGGAAAAATTGCATTGCATATGCAGCTTACTTTGATCTATACTAAACAAGAGTTTTATATAAATAAAAAGTATATAAGCACATAAAAATAATACTATTTATTTTTTTATTGGTAAAAATAAAAATGATTTACAAAGTATTAAAATACAGTAAATCTATTACATTAAAGTTGTAACGAAATAAAATATTATTGGTACAATGGAGCTATACACATTAAATAGGCGGGCGCAGTTCCGGTCAAGTCGCGGGCGGCGCAAGCTTCCGTTCCTCCAATTTGGTCACATTCACCGCGCAAGACGTCGTGCCCACCCCGAGTCCCCCATCGACATTATTGCCTCACAAATAAATGACAGACAAAATGAATGCATTTCATTATTAACTTATTGAGTCTATGTGAAGTTATGTCAATGTATTCTATTTTTACCACTATATATTATCTTTACTTGTGGAAGGAAAATTAGAATGTAAAATTTTATTGTGAGAATAAAAATATATGACATATATACATGGTTCATACCATGTATATATGTCATATATTTTTATTCTCACAATAAAATTTTACATTCTAATTTTCCTTATATCATTATAATACATGTTTCGCTTTATTTTATATTTATTACAAAGGTTTTGGCATTAGCGAAAGGTACATACCAAAATCATTTGAATATTTTAAGTATAAGTGGAATCAAAAAAATCATCAATTATTTTGTATGTTTATTATATATATTAATCTTTACAAATAAATAATGTTAGATTTGTGTCTGTTTGAAATTTAAAAATAATTTTGTTAAATGCATATGTATACATATACCAAACAAATCTTTTTCAATTTTTGTTCCGGCTAATCCCCGGAACGGTTGGACTGATTTTAACGTGACTTTCACTGGCAGATAGCTGATGTAATAAGGAATAACTTAGTCTACTTTTATTTTAATACGGTTAGCCGTTGTTATATCACAAGATAAAATTTTTTAAGTGGAGAGACATTGTGACAAGAACAACAAATGTGATAGTGAAGAACTGAGATTTATATGATTGAAGAACTGAGATTTAGAACATACAAGAATGCTATACAGTATTTTTTTATTTTGAACACGATTTATTTCGGTCTTTCCCTGGATTAAACGTTTAATTTACGGCGGAGTCCACTTGTGAATACCCGAAGTACTTTAGGATCGTGAAAAATAAACCGTATTAACCAACATTAATGACAGCTTACGAGTAATTATAAGCAGGACTCGGGTTAATCCGTTGGCCACGAACTTCGTTGGTACCACTTACTAAGCTACCTTGAAGGAAAAATCTTCTACCATAGTACAACATTACTATACATTGCGTAGAACTTATTTTATATATAAGAGACAAAACGTTGATTTCAAATCAATGTATAGTACACGAGACTAAAATTTCAGTTTATTATTATTACTGTTGGTAACGTAATAAACAAAGGTTTCCGGGTCCAATGAGAAATTAAGGGGATCTTGGCTGTTCTCTATGGGTCATCCTCATTAAAACGGTGGATCAGACAGATTTGACTCTTGAGTATGCGGGTAAGTGTAACAGATGTTAATTAAATGATACCTACCATTGCGTAAATTGTTAATAATGAATAACTGTAATGTATAATTTCGAGATTATTAAACATTTGTTAAAATACAAATTGTGCTCAGTCCATAGTCTCTAGATTTTTAATAGTTATATAAAAATATTTAAACTAATTAAACTTCTAACGTAATGAAGATAACGCGATCTTCTGTACTTGCAAATCTTAAAGAAATATTATTTTGGATCCAATATTATATATTCCATCTGAATTATATAGTATTATTTTCGCTTAGTTACAAAAAATAACACTCATTTATACTAAGAATATATTTTTTCTAATATTTCAGTGTCATTCTCTAACTTTCAATTTTCAGGTTTTGACATATATTTAGAAAAAATGATGTTCACATCTTTAAGAATACAAGTATACAAAGTGCAGCTACCTTAATGTTTAGCAGAATAAATACCTGAAAACTTTTCATATTCAAAAGCTCTTGCAATCATTAGCATTTTTATCTCGTGTGCTCCCAAATTTCCTTATAACAATAAAACAAAGATGCCCCTTGTAATCCACACTATAGGTGGGCAACAACAGCTCATTAAGGAGTCGGAAGGGTAAAAAGTCCCTCTGCATCGGCCTTTTTGTAAAAAAGGCTTAATTAGGGCTCATGCGGCTTCCCTACAACCCCTGTAACTTTTAATAAACGTTCGAGAAGCGTTGGTTACATGATATAACCTATATGCATATATCTATCTATCTAAGCATTTTGGTAATAGATGTTATGAGCAGTATTGTTTTCCAAGAGAAAAGAGTGATCAAGTTCCCATTAGTGATTTTAAAAATTTTTCATTTATATACCTGTAAAATGTACCACAATTTGATGCACTCATGTTATCAATTATATATAAAGAAATTAAGGCCGGTCGTGGCGCAATGGAACAGCGTCTGACTGTGAACGTATATTGTGGGTTCAATTTGATTATAGATATATTTTAATTATTTTCACTTCCTCGCTCGGGTAAGACAAAGTGCTGCGTTGAGTTTCACTACTCAACACGCAATGTCTCGAATTCGTTGGAAAGTGAAGTACAGAATGTCTTGACACTATGTCCTCTCTGTCTATCCGGCTGTGCAGGATAAACCAAATTTTATTCTTTTTATTACTTTCTGGGAGTTTAATAGCGGTGTAATTATGAAGTGGATACCTGCAAAATTGTACGCCTGAACAAAGTTCTCATTAGTGTATATAAAGTTCCCACGTCCGGCGCGTGTGCTACACATGAAGTCCTCGTGGGAAGGTATTATATATCTCGAGTGAGTGCACATCATGTGTCGCTGAATGAAACTCCCTGATTGCTACAACTGATAATGTTACAAGTGATCACACCAGTGTACCCTGACCTCACCTGCCCCTAACCAAAATTAAAATTAGAGTAGACTTTATTAACAACAGAGCTCAGCGAGGACTGGTCGCATTATTTTAATAAAGCGATGAGCGCACTTATCAGCGCCATCTGTGTGCTAGCTGCACAATGACGGATCATCCCATAATGCGGACGAGAAAAAACATACAGTATTGTCGATTTTTTCGGCGCACTATTCCGGGTTATTGTTGTTTGTAATTCATGGGGGCTTTTTAAGCTAATGATACGGTTTTATCTTTTAGCATCTCTCGTACGCGGATCAGACCGGTACCTGGTAGATAAGCATCTATTTTCGAATGTAATGAAGCAGATTTTTCGATGGGAGTATTTCGCAATATTAAGCTCGCGTAAAATTGTTTGACATTTATGTTATGTAATTTGTGCAAATGGACATTGTTTATGTTTGTCTACGCAGAGGAATAATAAGACGACTATAAAGTCGCTGCCACAGTGGCGGCGTATCGGGCCGATCTGCGCGGCTCAATGGAGGTTATTTACATAGCAATAAGGCGGAGATAGCGTCGCGTCTCACGCCGGAGCCTTATCTCTGTTATTGCCTGTGTGCACGCGGCTTATGGTCGGAAAGAAAATGAACTGGGGTGTCAGGAAAATAAAGACTCTTTAAACAACCTCGCTTGATTTATCCATGAATGGTAAACAGTTTCTATCTGCAGTTAGACGTCGTTATTGAAATCAGAAATAGAAAGATATCCCCATTGATATGTCTTCACGATTTCTTAAACTAAATTTGGTGGGATATTATTTTTCTTTACAATTTCTACGCATATCTACTAGGTAAGATAATGAATAATAAAACATCCAAATCGTACTTGTCTATTCAAATGAAAAAATCATTTATAAAAACATCTACCTATATAGTTAGTTAGTTGAATATTTTAGTAATATTTTTTCAAATGCGCACAATTTCAATTGGCCATTGTTGATATTACGCGGCTAGTCAAGCCCAAGGGTATAAATATTAAAATCAAAATTTATGAAGTGTGACTCAACTCCCGGGTCGGAGTGCGACCGTGGCGAAGCGATTTGTATGGAAATTTGGTAAACGCCGAGCAAACGTCTCACTCGGGTGTCAACGCTACCGAGGTGTCATTTGATGGCATAATTCGGGACGCACGTAAAACCAGATTTATGTTTGTTTGCTCAGCGCTTTATTGAATGTGGAGAGGGACGTTTTATGGGCTCTTTGTGTTTTGCGCTCTGATATATGAGACTGAGTAAATACGTCATATCAATTATGTGAGTTTGAGTTAATTTACTTTTAGCAAATTTTAATAATTATTACAGTTTAAATAACGTAAATCTATGGCTTACAAACCTTTAAAGTAAAGATTGTACGATTAGATTGAAAAAGTGTATTCTATATAAGCCATGTGTTTTATATAATAAAAGAGTGTTTTGGTTTTTTTCATATAGTTTATTAAATATTCTATACCAACAACTTCATTTGCAGATAAAATGACTACTTGTGTTGAAGAAAACGTAAAGATAATGGAATAACAGAATAAGAAAACTACACAAAATGAAATATACAATAGATATTTTTATTATTTTATTTAATATGGATATATTAAATTTAATGTAGTCGTTATGACAGTCATATTGTTCAAACCATTTTTAATTTATCAAATTTAAATGTTAATTTTCAAAAATCTCTACTAACTATATTCAGCCCTCCGCTGTCTGTTAGTCTTAGCTAATGACTATATAGTTTCATATACATATTTACGTATTAGGTACATATATGTCGAATAATAACCATGACTACATTATAAAAAAGCTTTTATCATTATATGTTATGTGTACCTAAAGGTAACTATTATTACAGTAAAAAAATATATATTTTAAAACAGTATACGCGGTTGCCATCCGCAACAGCCGGCCATATGTCGACTGATCTGCGTTATCACCGCCGCCCGAGCGATTGCCCAAGCTGCGTTTTTACTCCACCATAACTACAATCCGTCAACAAATGATTGATACTTTTTTAAAAATTTCCATACAAATAACTTTAATATAAAAGCACGGTTTAAAACCTTTTTGTATATTGAATATTAATATGTGGATGAAATAATGTTTTAAAAAAGCTTACAAATATAATGAAAATAAATAAGCAATGTAGTGTTAAAACGTTCATTCACTGTTCACAAAATTGCGTGTTAAACGGCGTAACTCAACGCCGTCTTATATTACAAGAGCGGAGATTTAAAAATAACTTAAATATTATCATTCCTCTAAGTAGGAATCGAATCTAAAAACAATCCCGCTTATGATCGATGATCTTCCTTATTATACAGATCTTCCTTATTACGCGGGTGATAATTTTTGTCATTATATTTTATTGATTAATTAATTATTTATTGTTTGATTGTGACAGTGGCATTTGTTGTCCATCAATTAATACATGCTAGGCGTTTATTTATTAACGGTGTTACGCGTTCGTTGCAATTTTTTACTGAAATTGAATTACAATGTGTGTACAATTAAAATTAAAGTATTAATATATATATATATATATATATATATATATATATATATATATATATATATATATATATATATATATATATATATATATATATATATATATATATATATACTTTTATCAAATGTTAGAAAATACAGAGTAAGGATTACCTCGACACTATGTACTTCTTGTCTATCCTGCTATTCGCCTATCGACCAAAAGCGTGAAGCTAAAAAAAGTAATATAAATTTTATACTTTTGAATATTTTTAATATCATTATATATATAATAGTATTTTTCCTGAAATGAAATCGAACTTACAACTATCATGTATATGTAAGCATTTTCCATCTATGTATATAATAAAAAATAATAATGTAGTAAAAAAATTGAGTTGAATTTTCTTTGTACTTATTTTAAATTTTGAATTATTTTTCTACTAGATACATACCATTTTTTTAGCTAATTATAATTAGTCGATGTCTGAGTGTAGTCGAAATCGTGACGTTACGCGTACTTGTAGGTCCAGCTGCGCATGCAAATGTGGAGGCTGTGAACGCGCAGTTGGCTGCATTGTGTGCCCCCCCGCATCCCGCGAGAGTTTGTTTTTCGGGGCAAATAGCTATAGGCTTGATAATGGCCTCGCGGGCCTTGCTATCGACACGTAGGATGCTCTGTTTCATTTTAATTGTAATTAAATATTGTAATAAAATATATAGTTTGTTTCTAAGACTAAAAGCTTAGTTAGCTTTGGAAGTGGTGGTTATTATTGGTTCTTCAAAGTATTTCCATTACTTAAATATGAACAATATTTTAAATGAAATGATGTGATTTATTTATTATCTTCATCATCTACCGAGCGTAAGCGAATAAAAGGTTGCTAATGTTAAGTTTCGAGTGTGTTAAGTGGCGGAATGCAACACCGCCCTTTGTTATACCAGTTGTTAGTTAATTTGATATATTCCTTTCTTATATATCTCATACTTTAATACCTTATTTCTATAATAGTTATTCTTTTATGACACTTTTAAAATATTTAGTTGATTATAATGGACGCTTAAATAATTTCGTTTTTTTTTGTATGAAGTAGAGCATATATTCTGCCGTTGCATTAGTTCCAGAGTGGCGGATGGGTTTTGATTTTTGTAGTTTCGTATTATTTGCGTATTTATCCGCCCGCCGCCCGGCAGATACATTTATTTGCTCACCCCCCACCCCCCACGGCGGCCCCTTTTCGATTGATCGTGATATCATTGCGATAATAGGGACAGAGCGATCGACGCGCGGTTCCGTAACGCGGGAAATTCGAAATATCAACGACATACATATTTAAATTGTTCATTAAATTATAATTTATATATTGAAATTTCTCAAAACAAAAACAAATAGTGAGAAGTTAGTAAATCTGAACAAATATTTATGAGATGAGTCTCAATATCTGACCTGTAGATAACACTACTCTACTCTTAATTTTTTACAGTGACCATTGTACATATATCGCGCAGTTTGAATTTAAATTTAGTTCGAAGATGATTTTTGTTTGCAATGATGCCTATTATAATAATATTAGTATGGATGTATGTCTTAACACAATGGATATAGATTAAAAAAAAGTCAATCAGGAATATATTTCATAAAATGCCCAGTGTTTATTTAATAACGAGTACAAAATGCGCCTTTACATGTATACCGTTATTAGTAGAATTAAATACGACTAATTTAATAGTAAATACAAGTTATAAAATATATGACATAATAATAAGCAATAGTATAGTTTTGCTGAAAAGAGCCGGCGAGACACTCAACAGTCTCGCCGGCCAGTCTTTCAAATATAGCTTTACAATCAGCTCCTCACAAAAATTAGCTTCCTGCAACAGCATCAAAAGAAATAGTATTAAATGAAATAGTATTAAATATTTACTATTTTTTACTCAGGATTTAGGATTAGAAAAATTTTTTGAAAAAACGTATAAAAATTTGAACGCAGCGGGATTCGAACACGCGCCTCTTGGATACCGTCCAAGTGCTCTGACCGTTAAGCCATGAGTACCAGCTGCGACGAAATTCTTATACGTTTGTTACAACTCTCTTTCTCTGTGGAGATGCTACACAGAAATTGCTATTTTATTTTAGTATTTACTATTATTAAAGTGTCATTCGACACTTAGGATTAGAAAACATTGTTGAAAAAACGTATAAATTATTTTATCATATGTTCTGTTTTTTTTTCTAAATTTAAACATTTGTAGAACTTTGCGATCAGGGTCATACAAATTAATTAACGTATATTTTGTAATCAATTGCCTAGTTACTTACAGTGTTTAGGAAACGCATTACAACTGATGTATAAAATATTTACAAACATTATTAGACAATTCTTAACCTAAATAAAAACCAATTCAAAAATTCAGACCTATTTTTGAAATTAATTTCAACTAAAATGTTACTCATAAAAATGTTTTAACACATCATATTTTTTTTGTAAAACACCTCGACAATTTAATTTTAGGAACAACTAATTATAAATTCTAGACTCTCTTAAGTGACACATAGGGACACTAGGGTCTCTATGAGTCTTATAAGCACTTTAAATTGTATAAGAACAGTAATAATAAAAAGATTTATATGTACGAGTAATAAAAGCTATGGACCTGAGTCTATAGAGATTCAATTTAAAAACAACTACTTTGACAGTTTCAAATTTAATTTTCCTTACATTTTAAATAATCAATATATTAAAAAGTCAATAGTTAAAAAATGTTAGTAACTGTAAACTTAGCAACTGTATATTAACCCAGTCAAATAAAATGTTTATGAAGTTGGCTTCCAGCAATCAATCACACTAAACTGACTTCGGGTACGGCAGTAGCATAAACATTACAAAAAAAAATGCAAATATTGCTTTTTCAAGAAACGAAATCAGGACAACCGTATGCAAATTAACTTAGGCTTAAACGTTACGGTTAAAATTTAACCAAATAATAATCACAAAAAAGATTTGTCAGGCATTGAGTTGGTTATCAATTTAAAAGTCGGTATTATCCGCATAATGCAGGGGGTGAAATAAAACATTTCAATTTGGAGATCCGGTTACGACCCTATTTTGGATTCGTATTATGGGTCTGCGGGACCCCGTGACTACTACTTTGAGGTACACTCGTGCACAGATTTAGTTTTAAATTTATTTAAATTATAGTATTTTAGTCGCTCTATGCATATTATATAATACATGACTCTATTTAAAATTAATGTTAGTTACCATATAGATTAATTTGTGTATACATATTTCTAGTTACAAAGCATTTGCAAATTTAGTTTCTACACTTTCTATTGAAAATATCATTTGACATTATTAATCCTTTTGATTTAATTAAAAGTGCAAGTTCTTTAATATTTTTTTAAAACTCGATATCTATTACTTAAAACATTTTATTTTTAGAATGTCTTTTCTTAATACCCATTGAAAAGTAAAATTAATAAAAATAATAATATAAGAATATTTTTTTATGAAAACAAATATAAAACAGAAGTACAGTTCACACGATAAGTAGAATTAAGTAATGTCACACGTATACAGTTGCACCCGAATCCCAATCACAATGCGCCCAAAGCGCACTGTACGCTTGGTTAAGCCCGCGCCTCCCCGCCCTGTAACAAGAAAGGGGTAGTTAGCTGTATTGTCTCAGCCCCAACGCCATGCATTGAGGTAAAACACTAAAAGAACCAAGTAAAAATTTTTTTCGAGAATTTTACCAAAATTATCAGACTTATGAAAATTGTAGTAAATATTTATATCCGAGACGAATGTCGCGCAGTGGGACAGCGTCTAATTGTAAACGTGATAAGTTGTGGATTCGGTTCCCATTCGAGGGAATGATTATATTTAGAAAAATATTTTAAGTTCTCCGTCTGTTCTCGAATGACAGCGTGGGGTTGAGTTCGCTAATCAGTATATAATATAGTTGATAGTGAATTTTGGCGATGTATTTTGTTAATAAAATATAGTGTGCTATATAGGTACACGTATTATGTATCCGTCATAACATGTTGAGTGGGAAATGAGTTCGAATAAATTTGAAAGTATAGTAATAATATCTTCAAATTATTAACAGATACGTACAGCCATTTTCATTAGACTTGGGCGGAAAGCAGTCAACGCAGTGCTTTGAAACTGGGTTTTCTCTGATGAGTGCCTCACTGACGGCTATAAGGGAAACTACTTTTTTTAACGCAAAAGTATTTGAGAATGCGTTTTTGAAAAAACGTATAAAAATTTTAATGAATGTGGAATAACACTTTAAAAATAGTAAATATTTGAGAATGAATGAATGAAATGAATTTGAGTGAAATATAGTGAAAAATATATAACAAATAACGTTTTATAACAACCATAATGAGTGTAACAAACAGCATGTTTATTTATTATTTCATTTGTACAATTTATTTATATTAATAAAAACTAAAATAATTTATAAAATTGCAAATACTCGGTTTTCCTCTAAAGCCATGTCCTCCGTTCATTTCTCCCCACAAAGACGACGAACACGGAAAACACTTATCTCTGTTCACACTACACTTCACCGCTGATTCTACTTCAGATCCGCCTCGACACCGGGACGACTGCATTAATTGCTTTAAAAATAAATCTGAAATAAGTCTAATTAGCTGGTATAATAACGTGGAAAGGTGTTTGAGGATTTTGTTCACTTTTATCTTGTAAGGGTCATTTACTATTTATTATTTTATTTTTTTCATTTTTTTGTTATGTAGAGGGTAATTTTTTCCATTTTAGTGACTTGGATAGTGAATTTTGGCGATGTATTTTGTTAATAAAATATAGTATGCTATATAGGTACACGTATTAGGTATCCGACATAACATGTTGAGTGGGAAATGAATTCTAATCTTTGTAGTAATAATATCTTTAAATTATTAAGAGATACGTATAGCCATTTTCGATTATTCAATAAAAGTAGGGAAATACTTTGGGTTCTTAAATGGGCAAAATTTCATTATTATGATTTTCGTGCAAAATAATATATTTTCATTACATCCAATTGATTGATTGTAAGATAGAACAGAACCAGTAAAAGCATGTCATTATATAGTGTGTTTGTGCATCAATATAACATCAAGACTAGCAATTGACATACAGGTAAAATACTCAACTAATATAGGAATACTTGCACACATAAGTGCAACCGTATGGCAAGTGACGTTTTGATTCTTGGATGAAGCTATTATTGAAACTTTATTCATGGACTTCGAACTGAATTACAATAGGAGGTATAGCATGATACGAATGACATGTAAAATTCGCCGCTTTATGATCAATAAACATTCAAACATTAAATATTCAAATATACAAGCAATAAAATTACAGTGAATATATAAGGAGGGCCAAAACTGTTTAGATATGTAAATATCTTTAATATTTTTAATTAATAGATATGTAAATATATATTAAATTAATTTATAAAATATACACAAAAAACGCATAAAAGTATATTTATCATAATCATACAGATTTTGTTATAGAAATCAGATTTATCTATTTAAATATTAGAGAAACACATTAATTACAACATGTAATAACAAGGCGTAATACATAACTTGATTCAAAATAAAATGAATATTTCAATTCTATAACGTTGTTTTTTAATTAAGATTAATTTTCATACGTCAGAGAAGAATATGAGTATCAATTGTTCAAATTATAAATATTTTTATCAACAAAGAGCACACAACAGCTATACCTAAACCCATATATGAATCGCGTAATGAATGACCGCCACCGTATTATAACCGGACTGCAAATCTAGTTTGGAAGGGGAGTGCGGCAAGTTCGGTGAGCCTCCATGGCCAGACGTTCACCACACTCTGGCCTGTACTGTATCCACCGCAATCAGATACAAAACAACCTAAAACACCTAATCCATTCGTACAGAAACATCCAGTAAATGTATAGAGACATGGGCCAAAGTCGAATGATTGGCGAGAGTGTCAGCTCTACGTAATAATATATCTGACAGATCGCTATAACGTGTTCTTTGTCGTTTGAGCCGCGTCCCTCTCTCACAATGGCATACTTATTAGGGATTTAGTCCACATATTAGTTGGGGAAAGGGCATTGTTTGTGCTTTAATAGAATTCAGCACCCCTAGCAGGGTACGTACAGTTGTTCTACGGCGTAGCTAACACGTGTACGCGAGCATGTGCTATAAATTGTTTTTGGATCTAGTATAAACAATTAGTTTTACGAACCAGTTTGATTATTTTAAATATAATCTTTTTTATCTCATAAATTATGCAAACGTATAATGAGTTTGTATTGTATAATTATATATAGCGATTTAGTATTTAGTTCTACGCTTTAGTTATATTTATAATTCTTGTATTTTATTCATAAAAAAATCTTAAAAATATATTTAAATAATTGTTTAAAAATAATTAAAAAATAGATCTACGACTATACATATATACTGCTTTGCATTAAGAGTACAACTCATAGCGCATTTTAGACGACAAGATTTTAATTATTAATATAAGGAAATACAATACGTGCTTAAAATCATTCATTGTGATGTATTTCTATGTGTGGAAAAGAAAAAAAAATAGAAAGAATAAATATAAGAATAATATTTAATCTCTCTACTTGTTTTACATATATTTATTATTTTATCTATTAAATAGATTGTAATATAAAGTATAGTTTTGTTCATGCTCGCTGCACACGCACGGATGCTGCGATGCAGAGATGTGCAGATCGATGCCCCTCGATCGCGCCCCTTATTGAAAATTATAACAATGGCACACCGCTCTCCGCGCCCTTAACACTCACTGATTTTGGAGATGCACTATGGATATGGTTAAACGGGATATTATTACGTTATTTTTGTTTATAAATATATAATATATTGTATTTTAAAATAAAATTTATGGTTTTCTCGAAAATTTAAAAGCTTATCTATTTAAAATAATTTAGATGTTTAAAGTGAATATTTTACGACTTTCCGCCTTTCATTCTTATAAATACTTTTGCTTTAAAATTTTATGAGTTAATATTAAAATTAATGAAATTATATGGTTTTTTGTTCTAATAAAAATAGATACAATATTTCTGATTTGTATATCCATATGGATTATCCATAAGTCATAGCGACGTGTTAATATATCGGTCGGCAGAGGGCGCAGGGATTATAATGAGCGCGGCCCCACTAAGTATTTTCGACATGCGTCGCCGTCACCCGGCAAACATTCGACTGGGGGTTAACGAGAACTCGCATAACTCGAACTGCTACCAAATTTACTGTCCACACTATATCTGCATCTCAAGCATATTTTGTTAATATGATGGATATAACTTCTAATATTTTTATATATACATAATTAGCGATTACTGCTCTTAGCGTCTATTACTGTGAAGTATATTACGATTGCAAGTTTAAATTTTACTGGGAGAAATATTTTTTTATCTGTAGTTAAAGTGTAGTTTCAGATTTTCATTTTAAAAAAACAGAATAAAGAAAAATTATTGAGCAAAACTATTTAATTATTTTTTATAAAGAAAGCTATACTTATAAATATTTAAAAATGTTTTCGGTTGATTCACGGATATATATTAGATTTATAAATATATTTAAATATTTTGTTTTGCCAAAATAACGTAAATTCTAATGTTCATATTTTTTTTGTATATTTAATAAAGCAAGTAAAGCACGACGAGGCACGCGTCACTTTTTTACCAAGCTGATCGTCCCAGTTTCACCATACTTCGTGGAACACTAGACTGTTGACAAAACAGTGTAACTAATTTCATTCTCGTGTCGCGTGGGTGCAATAAAGGGCCCACAATGCGGCCTGCACCTCATTAGTCAAAGGAATCTGTCATTGTATATCTGATACTGAGAATGGTTAAAGAATCACATCTTTTGTCACGTTTCTCTAACGTATTGTCGCATTGTCTTTACTATTTTCTTCTTTGTATAATTGTTAGGAAGTTAAATGTTGTAAATTGTATTGTAATCGTTTTTGTTTCATTTGTGAAAAATTTCACGGCAACACAGTGTGTGTAGGTTGTTTGCGTTGCGTCGAATTACTTCGTTTATTAGAGACGGCAGGAACCTGTCAGATTTGATTGAGGTATCCTCGTCGACTGTTAATGGTTATGTTTAACTAGCTCTTTGTATGACATAAACGCTTGTTTAATAACGTTGTTCCTCTAGATAAGTGTTAGGCAAAAAATAGTTCTTCCTAATCAATAATAATAATAATATATTATTCTTATTTATGTCATTTTCCAGGTCGAGTTAAACAAAACCTCATCTTAAATTTTGTCTGTATCTCAAAGTGGAAGAAAACAAAAAAACGTAACATTTTCTCTGCTTAAATACGAGAGGATAATTCTGAATTGAATTTGACTAATATACTATCTAATATTATATTTAATATTTGAAGTACTTAAATTTTATTTTCATTAATTAAGAATCGAAATTTTTATATTTTTACGAGAAAGTGGAAGTGCGGATAGTGCTACGATATTTATTTAGTTTATGCCCATGAGATAATTATTTATATTGAGATATAAATTATAATTTAAAAAATTATATGTTAAACATACTCTTGTAGTTTACAAGTAGGGTCTATTTATAAGTAAAAAAAAGACTTTTTTTGGAATATTAGATAGAGAACTTGTAGATAGCTTCGAGAGTGTCAATGCGTGAAATTTTTATATAAACAATTGTTGAATAAAATTTAGGTGAGTCACTAACCATTACAACTTACTCAGAAGACTACAGTTTAGACATTACTATAATACGACCAGCTATTATGGTTTTTATACAAGCCGTATTTTATAGATCAGTTTTGGATAGTATAAGACGAGTCACGCTTCATCCGGCATAGCAAGCTGAAGGTCTGAAAAAATTCGACGCTGAAATATCATACACTTGAAAACAAAAATCAACTTATAAAGTAATTCGAACAGAAATAATATAAACATAGACGCAATTGTAACAGATAAAGTATACGATCTTACGCGTGTAAGATAGTTTTGGAGTGGATTGTCATTATAGTTAGTTAGAATGTGTATTTAAAATATTATCCTGTGGCTAATATTAAAAATTTCTAGTTTAAGGCTTTACTTATAAATTAATAGTTCCGTTAGAAATGTATTTATTTTTTAATAACAACAATAATCTTAATTAACATGTGAATTTTGTAACGTTACTTACGTTACAGTAGATAAGCCATTTCTCACGGATTGTCTCTATTATTAGTACTTATATGGGGCATAGAATAATATATATTCATTCATCATCAAATTATCAAATCTTTACAATTTGTTCTACCGCCATTCCTGTATGCCAATCTATCTAGATACGAAAATTACTTGAAGATGAATAAAAGTGATTTCCCAGAATCAGATGTTATAATGGCTCTTTGCATATTTCAATAGGCAGTGTTGTAATTGCGACGAAGACAAATAAACAATAGGGTAACACCAGTGGCCGAGGCTATATTATTTATGACAACAGAAGCTTTACAATAATGTTGCGAAAAAAATTTGGGACGTTATTGTGCGGCATTTCAGTTGTGATTAACTGAACGAGACTATACTGGTTTTAAAATTCACTTAGGTATATGACGTGTATTATAAGACCTTTGATTTTGTACAGCGCGGGTTCGAATCCCCTTGCGTTCAAGATTTTTGTACATTTTTTCAAAAATGTTTTCGAATCCTAAGTGTGAAATAACACTTTTAAAATAAACAAATAAGATCTTTGATTGTGAAACTATTTTTAATGTATTAATCGCGTATATTTTGGTATTCGAAAATATATTTTTTCGAAACCCCGACGTGGTCACAAGTAAAATCATGTCTACCAAAACATATGCGATTAATCTGTTTAAAATAGTTTTATTTAAAATATCACGTCAATGTCATTTTATTTAGGCATATTTAAAGTAGTTAATTTAGAAAATATTGATTTTCCAATACTTTTATGCTAAAAGGGTTTGAATTTTCTTCTTACAAGAAGGTATTTTATATATACGAAATAAAGTAACTACGTAGAACCTATAGGGGCTTTTATCACTACCCGGGTCACTAGTTTCTTACTGACAAATATATTTGAAATACTTAAAGTATTTCTTTCTAATACAGTATTTAAACATAAATATATCATTGGTAAATCCAAGGCCATTAAAAACAAGAGCGCTGTTGTAATCAATTACTATATAAATACGTACCTCATTTCTAAACAATAGTCAGAACTGTTCGACTTAACTTTAGATAAAACTGTTAAGTTCTTTCAAAACAAATAAGGTAATAACGGTACTAACTAGAGCATTGAAAGGCCTTTCTTTCTTTCTCTTATTGCTCAAAACTGTTTACAGGCGGTGCAAGGGATAACGGCATTTACGTCACGAGATGTCATCCCGCGGCATCCCGTTAGCGTCATAAAGATAACTAACAGTTAACTGAACTATATTCAAGTAACCCTTTCAAGTTATGAATAATTACACAAGGCACCGTAATATTGGTACAGTTATACAAAGATAACTGTTAGTCAAAGGAAGAAAGTAACAAAGAACTTTCTCCGAAAGGGTGCGTGGTCTATTCGACCACTTCCTAGTTGACAACCGTGTCGAATCTTTTATTGTACTTATTGTAATGTTACTCTCGATGTTTGCAGAAATCAGTCCACTTTCGTATTCAGCAAAATTTGGTGTAGGTAATTACTCTAATTGTTTTAAATTATGATATATCAAATTTTATACGTTTTTTCAAAAATGTTTTCTAATCCTAAGTGTGGAATAACACTTTAAAAATAGTAAATATGATATATCACTTTGATCAGTTTTGTGTCCAATAAAGAGCATTTTTTTTTAAAAAGTACCAAAAAAAACTATGTTTAAACTACAAGAAATTTTTAGTTGTGTTCCACAACTCAATACGCAATGTGTGTGACATCCGGTGGAAAGCACAGTACGGAGTGTCTTCACACTATGTATTTTCTGTCCCCTGCTATGAGGGATACAAACTTGAAGCTATAAAACTATAAAAAAACATATTATATTTATATATATATATATATATATATATATATATATATATATATATATATATATATAAATATATAATATTTATTATAATATACATACAATCGTAACTAGATCATGATTAGACAAAATAGTAACAAGTTACCAAGTGCATAAATAATAACAAATTTAGATATCAATTACTTAAATTTTAAATGTAAACTTAGTATTTCACTGATACGGAGACGTGTTTATAAGTAGGTACATAGGTACACTTAAAAGTATTAATTAATTTTTGATCTGATATATAAGTATATCAGTTCAAAACTTAATTACTACTTTTAATAAATAATATAATATAAATTTAATATAAATAAATCGAATTCTGGGTAATCCCGGAAGTGATTTTATTGGATTTAATTATCATGGACATATTACGTGTCTATGTATGTAAGTACTTTTTAACTAATAACCGTGAGTTTAAATAAATGTTATGTGCCAACAACTCAGTGTGATGCTAGTGGCCTGGAGTTAATAATATATTTCCAAAGGGAGTACTTATTTATCCAAAATATACTACGTAGGTTCTATTTACCACATTATACTGAATGTTAATTGATTGGAGCTTTATTGGTAATATACTTAACGTAATTACGTAACCACAAAAACAATAATTTTTGTTAGCCGCACTGTAAGGGGTACGGGGGACAGGGTAGTCTGAGATAACGAAGCGTCAAGCGATACCTCGCGTGCCTCGACCACAGTCACTACCCTCTTCATACAAGCCATTCGGGAGGTCCTCATGCTATTTTCGTGACCTTCTTCCAATATCTTTGATATTGTGTTTTCAAAGGTCAACCGAACTCTCCTCCGATCTCTCGTACCACTCACTTTTGCTTCATAAATCTTACTTATCATTCTTTCATTTCTTATTTTCTCAACGTGCCCATATTATTTTTTATATATACATATATTTTGGTCTAGGGGCATTTTAAGTGCAAATATATAAATGTCATTTCCATACATCTTTGAACTTTGAAATACAAATTTCTCAAATATTACAAATATTTCCCTAATTTAAATTCTAGCACTATTTAAACTGGGCCATCGTGACGCAGTGGGACGCCGTCTGATTGTTAACGTGTTTGGTTGTAGGGTCGATTCCCACTCAGAGAAAGGACTACAATTGAAATTTTCATTTCATTTCTCCGCTCTGGCAAGATAAAGCACAGTGTTGCCACTTAACACGCAATATTTCGATTTCAGGCGAAAAGCATCAAATGCAGTGTCTTGACACAAGTTTGTATGAGACCAACCTGTATTGCGGGATTAGATAAGAAGTTTCAAACAATAAACATTGACAAATACCCACATCTATTAAAGTTAACTTATAAGGATTAATAACGATTAGACAAGCCTCAGCATTCTGGACATATTTCACTTAGAGTTATTGCATATCATCACGTCCACTATGTACAATTTATATTTAGGAAAGTCACTCTTTTCATAAGATAATCGAATTTCTGTAACAGAAAATGCACTTAATGTAATCTAAGAGATATAATATTTAATTGAATAACTTCTTACCATATGCCTATAATTTTTATAATCTTCTTGCAATCTAAACATCTTCATAAAGTATATTGCAGTGCATTAACGCTTGTCTGGAGCTATTTGTAGGCTTTGTCAGTATAGCTATCGTCATAATCCTATCTGATATCTTATGTAAATATAGGTGTAATTAATTGGTCAAGCATTATTCCATAGGCAGTGACAAGATCACAGATCGGGTGTGATTAGCAGAGATTACGGCTGTTTGCAGCCTGTCGGCCTCGTGACATTATGGCAGGCTGGAGCCGATCAAACATTGATGCGGGCAGGTAAACAAATTTAGATTGGTATTAGATGGTGTTAGTTATTGAGAGGTTAAGTTAAGCTTGGCCGATGTCAAACACACCTGTCTATGAAATAACAATATATAGGAAATAATTTCTTACAGGTACTAATCCAATGCATAACGCCAAAGAAATACGAACATAAAAATAAATTATTATATATATTTATAAATAAATTGATTTTCATGTTTGTTTTATATAGATTCGTAAAAAAATAATATAAATAGCATTAATAAAACAAACGGTTAAAAGGTTTGCAGTAATAATTTAAATTTCATAATGATATATCCTTCTAATGTATTCTCTTCTACTTGTTATATATGTTGTTACTACGTGCTATTTATTTTATATATGTAAATAGTTAACTAAAAAAAAGCTATCAAAATTCAATTATTTGTTAAAGGATTTCATTAAAATACTTTAATTCATGATAAAAACGACCCACCGTTTAATTTACAAGAGTAACAACAGCAGATTGTCATTCCCCTAATTCTGTTAGATCTTAAGACAAATCGCGCCTAATCCGAAACGTCCTGCGTACTTACTGAAATCAGGATTAGAGCTATTTGGGGGAGTAGTCTTACTGTTTAAACGATATCTTCGTTTATATTGTATCCTCTACTTAGATAAGACGTAAAAGTAAATAATGTCAACTAATTTTATGATTAATATGTACCTGTGATAAATGAGGAAGGTTATGTATTATTCACTATTGTAAACTTCCTATGGTACGTTTTGTTTCAAAGTTTCAAAATTAATCTATTTTGATAACCAATGCAAAAAATTAAAGATATTAATTAATTTCAAAATATTTATATATTAAGTAATTCCACTGATTGTTGCTGATTTACATTCTATGTTATTTATAGTGTTTGAAATAGTTATTATTGCAATAACAATTAACAGTTTTACTAAAGTGATAAAGAATTGTTACTGCATCATTGAATAGTTTATTTAACTGTTTAAAATAAAACTTCGTACGCTCGCATTAGGAATTATATCTGAAAATAGCAAAACAACGATCAGCATTATTTATATCAAAAAGTGTCGCGGATTGCTATCGATCGCCGTCCGTCTCGTTGGCCGTCGGTCCGGTGTTAATTCATATATGCCTCGTTAATTCTCCTTAACGCCCGCTTATGCGCCGCTGTGTTAATGAATTTCAATTTGTTGCGGGCCGCGGACGTTTGGAAAAAAGATAAAATGCAAAAAAATCCCCCACATTCGTATGGCTAGTTAGGTTAGATTGGGTTAGGTAGCGTGTTGAATAAAAATATTTTTGTCCATTTTTTTGCATGTTCTACTGCAGTTGTGGAGTAGGCTGTACTTTTTATGGCTTGTTAGAAATGAAATTCTATGGTTTTCAATGTTTTGATAGTATACCCTGAATATGGAGCTGCGGTTCACATTAGTATCACAACAAAGTGCTTATGAATTCCTTTCATATAAGATCTTTATTAAATAATGTACCTCGGTTTGCTATACTTACTGCTTTTCGTTTAAAATAAATTTAATTATCACTAATGTGACAATTTTGGTTTTTTTTTATAGAATGATTATATCAATTATCGAGATTTAAATGATTTACATTGCTTACTTATAAAAAAATATTAAATGAATTAAACAACTTGGTAATAAGCACTTAAGAAATCTGAAATCTTTAAATGTAATTTCTAATGCAGTTATAATATAAAATCACATTAGCAAATATTAATTTCTGGTTAGGCAAAGAAACATTGAGGCCGATCGTGGCGCAGTAGAACAGCGTCTGACTTTAAACGCGATCGATTGTGGGTTCAATCCTCACTCGGGAGAATGATTATATTTAAATTATTTTCACTTTTTCACTATGGTAAGACAAAGTACGGCGTTGAGTTTCACCACTCAACACGCAATGTCTCGAATTTGGTGGAAAGCGATGTACGGAGCGTCTTGACACTAGGTACTTTTTACCCTGCTATGCGAGATAAAAAACGTGAAGCTAAAAAAACATATCATCAAGCCTCCAATGTTTCGATATGCGCAGAAAGTCGAAAACGTCATCGTTATTGTTATTCTCCGTTCAACCTTCCAAATAAATAATAGTAAAGAAAGTAAATTAATATATTCTGTTTTATATACAATGTGGTGTACGAATAATGTTATAAAAAAAATATAAAAATACCACGGTGGCACATTGGAATAGTGACTAAATGCAAAAGGTACGTGTGTGAGTTCGATTCCAACATGAGTATATGAATGACTTTATCATTAAATTTACAATTCGCACCCGAGATAGATAAAGCTTGCCGTTTTATATACAGAATATCTTGTAAATATGTTTAAACTCTAGAAATATCTAGAAATGAGGTGAAAAGCATGAATATAATAGTTTTTATAAGGTTTATATCGATATGAAAATATTACACAACTGTGTATAGAAGAAGAAAACCACTCAATTCTAAAATTCCCGCCGTAACGACGCGTGAGCCTCATTCATATTCGG